>WOVY01000043.1:645000-875620 GCA_013436015.1 Rhipicephalus annulatus | reverse complement strand
CTTGTGTTCACTTCTTCAAGATAAAACAGACAGCGTAGCAAATATTTTACCACACAGTTTACCACACAGCTAGACGTTTGCTGACACATACTACAGCTAATGTCGACATTGTAACGTGAAGTGTAAGCTTTGAAAAATTAAAACTTGCCCCAAACACCGCACGACTGTACCGGGCTGAGCCACCAGCGGGAGTGTTTTTCCAGCCACACCTTTTACATGTGCCAGTGACATCATGCTGTGACGTACCTTGCTAGGGGCCTATCGCTGCATACTTTATGTGAATGAGGGTCCTGTTAGTGAAAGCAGGCATTGTTGATTTCGTAACTTGTTCATTCCCAACTGGACCTTCATTTGCACGAGTTGTCAGACTGATATTCAGGCGAACTTTTGTGCAATAAATTGTACAGTTGGGAGTCTGTGCTTGCCCCATACTGTTGTTACTGGTGTTTCTTGTTGTTACTTTGCACTGCTCATTACTGCTCACCTACAGAAACTAGTCTATCTTGCCACTGTTTTGGACAAGATGCAGCTGGCAAGTGCGATAGTGTTCATAACTCTAATGTCTCAAGCAAAAATTATCAATTCATATTCAGTTAGTTGCATTCATATCAGTACATTAGAAGAAATCATTGATTAAACATGAATCCATGTTCCTTCACATAATGCTCACAACTTTATGTCAAATTGAATGGTGTTTATAAAAAACATGGGTTTTAGCTAAACTTCATGCTCTTTTCTCGAACAGCTGACAAATCGCTATTGCATGCTTACTTGCCATGAATTGGACTGTGTTTGAAATACATTGCAATTCTTCACCGGACTGCCAGTACACTTCACATTGGGGGAACATTTATTAACCATGGATTGATTAATCAAGAACGGAAAGAAAGAAGCGGCAGGCCTGGATACTTGATAATGGCATCCGTTTTGCTACCCAGCGCATTATCATGCAAAATTCCTATAGAGTGGTTATGCGTCTTGCATGTGTGTCTGTAAACCAAGAACTTTGGGTAGAACTATATTTAACTTACAAATGGTTGCAGGACTGTGGAGGCTGTAGGGCTGCTTAGGAATGGTGGAATCCCTGGACATGTGTTCAACCTTGCTGCATCAGCTCCTTGGTGTTTTCACGGAATCTTTACAGATGTGTTGGGTGAGTAAAACAAGCAGGTTTCAACACAAGAAAAAGTATAATATGGCAGCACCTCTTGTGCGTGCCTTACATCCCAAGTGTGTCAAATATTTATCTTGCACCTTGTGGCCTGTAATTTTTAAAGAGACACTTCTTTTTGCTTTATATTTGAGTCTTGATGCTTCGACAGCAATGTATTTGTGCTTGACAGCAGTGTTCTTGAACAAATAACTGATCTCAATAATGACAAAACATTCTTCATACTTGGTGCTTAGCATAAGCTAGCACATATCTGTAGCAGATTCAATCATTCATTTTTTGCTGGGATGATAATGGGCAAGTATCAAAGGCAAGTTCAGATTGGAGTGGTCGGTGACGTCTGTTTAGGCTCTGCCATATTGCTTTGCAGCCAGAGTTACTTGTGGCCACATATACAATGAAGCCACATGACGTGCATTCTAAATGAGATTACCATATCGCATTTCACTGCATCTTAATATGTGCCAAACAAATGCAGATATCATTAGCTTGCCACTGCCACTATAAAGGGATCCTAAACCAACACAAGGTTGAAATTTAGTCGTGGTGTTGCAGCTGTGTACGACTCTACAATGGATGCATAGCCGTGATAATTTGTCTATATGTTGTCTCAATAGTAATGTTACACACATTGTACAATACAAAAGAGGTCCTCGCTTATTTCGCTTTTTTTCGCTATGCTTCTTTCTTGTCTCTTCTTGCCATGTGCTCCTTCTCACTGTACAAGGAGCAAGAGCAGTGGGCACACAAACACGTATTTAAAAAAATGTTGTAAGGTGAGCACTGAGAAGCTGAACACTTTCAAAAGGCTCAAAGAGGTAAAGGTATTGTTTCTAGCTACTTTTTGGGCACCCATAGCTAGTTGTGCTGCTGCAGTTAAAAAAAAGTTAAATGTTAAAAATTATTTGGAGGTGGTCTGGCACCCATAATTGCAGTTACATACAGAACTAGGTTTCAATGCGTAAGCAAAATCTGTTCACTCTAAATCAATCCTAATGATATCTGAAATTCAGGAAATATTCACAGAAAAGCTCAGGAAAAGGCTAAGTGGTTGCCCCTTGAACGTGAAGGAGATACCCTTCTTCTAAAAGGTTAATAGACATTCTAGTAGTCTCGATATTACATGCACTATAAAATATTCTGGTGTGGTGCTTTTCATGCATGTTATGATGAGAGGGGTTTTTAATAGAACTGTTGTCACTTTGCCCTGCGTTGCTGAAATTGTTCACATAGTTATAATACATGAATGACTTTATGCCTTTTGATTTTATGCAAATGGTTGGCTTACCCAGTCGGTTTAACTTGATTTGGATAAAATCATAAATGCTCTAAAAATTTTTTTACTATACAGCAGGTTTATTTTTAAAATACGCGACCATTGATGTGAACGCAGTTGGTGGCGTGCTTGATTAATCCTTCACTATCACCACTCTAACTACACCTGCTACAGTGCATAGTGTGACAAAAGTAATGGTACTTAACATTACTGGCAGCATACACTTTTATGTCTCAAAATAGGTTAAAAAGCCTGGTAAAAATGTGTGTACATTTTTTTTCGCTCCAACTAAATATTCTGGTCTACTCAAAGTAGCTTCCACTCTTTTAAGTTCCTCAAACTTTTAAGTGTTCAAAAGAAGTATCAATGCCATATACTTTCTTTGTCAGCCTACTCACCACTCTAATAATGAGAATTATCCGACAACATTACCCAGTAAAATATAGGGATGTTATGAAAGTAATGTCAATTCAATTATCAAAAAACGTTGCCAAGTTACGTTTTTGTTCACTTTACTTTTCACAATTTTGTTAAAATTACTTTTGATAACATCCCCTATAGTTTGTTTGGCATCATTTTCTGCTAGTTCTCATTATAATGTGTTCAACAAAGACAACAAACCCTTAAATTTATAGTTCTTTCCTTTACTCATGAATCTGAAACAGTGAATCTCAGTAATCTTAGCGGTGTGTGACTTGTTTTTTTTTTTGATCAGTTGTGCATGTGTTCAAGTACATGCATTTAGGTGGGAGGGCGAACTATTGCCTCCTCCTGTGACTAGCAGATTTTCTGAGAACAGACAGATGCATAATGCTGCCAAAGAAGTATAGGGATATTGGAAGTAATCGTTACGTAATTGCAATCGTAATGTAATTGCCAGTAGGCAAAAAAAAGGTGTCCCACAATCGCCATAATGGTAACAGGCAGCGCTGACTGACTCTTCCATGTATAAATGCTCATATATACCGTACAAAATGGAAGAGGGATAGCCGCCATGGTAGCTCAGTTGATAGAGCATCAGACATGTTATTCGAAGTTCGCAGGCTCGGTCCCTGTACAGGGCAGG
Source organism: Rhipicephalus annulatus (assembly GCA_013436015.1). Lineage (NCBI taxonomy): Eukaryota > Metazoa > Arthropoda > Arachnida > Ixodida > Ixodidae > Rhipicephalus > Rhipicephalus annulatus. Next base: position 872,107 of record WOVY01000043.1, on the reverse strand, counting down.
TTATATATATTTTTTTCCTGCCCCGCCACGGTGGTCTAGCGGCTAAGGTACTCGGCTGCTGACCCGCAGATCGCGGGTTCGAATCCCGGCTGTGGCGGCTGCATTTCCGATGGAGGCGGAAATGTTGTAGGCCCGTGTACTCAGATTTGGGCGCACGTTAAAGAACCCCAGGTGGTCAAAATATCTGGAGCCCTCCACTACGGCGTCTCTCATAATCATATGGTGGTTTTGGGACGTTAAACCCCACAAATCAATCAATATCTTTTTTTCCTTTTACTTTTCTTTCTTCACAATTACAACACTTCTATTCATCTTGAAGATTTTCTGGTGTAAAAAAAGTACCTTATAATCTGAAGACGCAAACAGAATGTGCCAGTGTACAAGTTAGCTCTTGTAGTGGTTACAAGTAAGATATGTTTTGAAGAATAAATCATTCTGCCACTTGCCTGAAGAATGGCTACAGGACATGGCGCTGGATGCACTTTGTTATTTTTGAATCAAGCTATCTTGTATTCTATTTTTATAAATTACATGGGATACACATGACGGTATCACTCACTTTAACGCCACAAAGATTATGCAGCGAACAATGTTATAAATGCGAAATTACATAAGGATAAGGTGAAAACTGCACCCTCAACGAGAACGTACAGAAAGCACAGGGTGCAGGCGTCATTCCTTCTGCCCGTGCTTTTCAAGTGCGAGCTGTTTTCACCTCGTTCTGACCAACTAACTAGATTGAGATGTGTTGTTATAGTGCAAGAGGATGCTCCACGGGAAACTAGGTTTGTTTTAAAGTCTGTGTGTGTCTTTCAACCTATACGGTGCCCGGTTCTAGAGTTCATGCAGACCAGATCGTGTAAAACAGGACCATGTAAAATGGACCGTGTAAATAAAATGGACCATGTAAATAAACAGGATCGTGTAAAATGTCGTTTTCGTGTGCAACTGTAGTTGTGGTTGTGCTGAATGACCTTTCTTTATATACACTACATAACAAACTTGCTTGTTTAGAGTCGAGTGCATCTTCGGATCGATTTTAAATGTTTGCATATACGAGGCCTTAAGTTTTATAAGAAATTCCTCAGTGTGCCACGAGGAAATGTGTGTTCAGCGAAAATTTGTATATCATTATATACAACTCTTAAAGCCTCGTCTACAACTTTATGCAGGTTGACCTTGAGCAGAAAACGAGGAGCGGCAGCAGCCCCCAGAAAAGAGCAAGCACCCTCCAAGCTCCCGAAGCTCTCTTTGACAGGAACAGCAAGGTCACTGTGTGGCATTGAAAACCATTGCAAGGAGTGCCTTATCAGTACACTGTGCTGCTCTTTCATCGCAGAAGACGAAGTTGATCACTCCAGAGGAACTTCATGCTGTGTATTGTGAGTGCTTCAGTGGTTTTGTTTTTGTCCAGCCAGCAGTTAAGAAATCATGTGTCAGATTCAGCCAGGATGGCTAGAGGGAGTCGGGCAGGCATGTTTGGACATTTGTCTAGCCAAGTAGTGCCAATGTTCGCACTGGTCCTGTTGGAGTTACTGCCACAATCACAGAAGCTACGTCACCTCTCTAAATGTAGAGATGTGTCGGGGAAGATTAGCTGCATTAGGTTTTTCTATAACTGATAGCTGCCAACATTCTTCATTATACAGGAGTTTTGTTCCTCACTTATGGGTGTAAAGCCCTCTACAAAAAAAATGCAACACGTCTACTTCCAGAAGACTCCAAGGCCCTACTTGTAGGTTTTTTCGGCTTGTATCATAAGCACCTCGTTTGGGGTACATGAACGTTTTATAAACATGTACAGCGAAAATTTTGGGTGGCTGGTCGTATTGTCGTTATCTTGTTCCTCGCAGTATTCTTAAGCATGTTGTGCATTACGTTGTCAATCTGGTTCATGTGCATAGAAGACATTACGAAGTTTCAGGCTACAGTATAAAAAGCCTGGAAGCAAGCTATCAATAATTTTTTAACAGAGTTGCTTAATCTGATATATGATACATCACTAAATTTTCGTGCATATTCATCAATGTAAGCTCGTCTTAGTGTTATCCAAAATGAAGATGTGAGTCGACAGATGGAAACATCTAGTGGGGTAATCAGGGTGAACAGTAGAAGTGCTTCAGACAGGCTGGCCGATGTTGCGATAGGAGGACCTATTTTTTAGGAGTCACCTTATCATCCTTGGCGTGTTAGTTTAAATGGGGTCAGTAATGACATCATCTTTTGGTATAGGCGTGTGTGCCTGTTGGAAATGTTTGTCGGAAAAAAAAACCTATAACGCAGAAGAGTGCAGCCCTTGCTTATTTTCAAGTTAGGTTGCGCTGATACAAAGTGTTCTCCTGTCGGAGGTTGGGGGTAAAGGAAGCAAAAAAAAGATAAATGATAGAAAAGAAGAAAAAAGAAGAAAGAAAAGGGGAATGCAAAGTAAAAGTAGTGCTACACTGCTCCTACTTTGCATCCCCACTTTTCTTCTTTTTTTTCCCTTGTTTTTTTTTCACCTTTTTTGTTACATTTGCAGTGTCCCATCTAGTACATGAATCAATGACACATGGCTTTGCTATAGCAAAGATGCCTATGTGGTGTTGGATTAAACAGTGCATTGTACTTCATTTAGTTAATTACAGACTGATCAGTCTTGCAATAAGTGCTTCCTGTCTATCACCACAAACAATCAATTGAAAAGTTTGTGCTTGGCTCTTAGTATGCTGGTATATAGCTTGTGTCTTGGACTACTCAAAATGAATGTTAATTTGCTGCTGTTTATGGTAATGAATTTATCAACCATGAAAATATCTTGCCTTGTGAACTTTGTCGGACCTGCCTTTCTTTTTCTTTCCTATGCAGGCATTGTATGTGAGGGAGGCAGTAACAGAGAGGTGATAGCTTGAGCTTCGGAAGAATAAATGCTGGCAGTGAGGCAATTACGCATCAAACATCCCAGCCATTTTGCCAACCGTCCTAAATGTGTTTTGAAAAAAAAAGTATTGTGCTCGTTTACTGTATTTTTCTGAAAACAGCAAAATGCTAGAGTATATCGCAGAGAACAAAATATTAGGCCACGTTGGTGCCTTCTGGACTTCCCACCCAGGATGTCGTCTGGGTGTTTGTAAAAAGTAAAGTGTTTCAAAAATACTGCCTCTTCTACACCAAATTCGGTCTTGGTATTAAGTAAAGGTGATTGTGTGTAATGCATGAAGCTCAGTAATATTAGTGCAATTTTTTCGCCACATCAAAAGCAAGGAAGCAGTTCTCTTTTATGGCAAGTTATATGATTACACTTTGTCTTAAAGTAGAAATGAATTTTTGAAGGTTTCTTATGATGGCTGTTTTCTGCATTTGATGTACGACAGCTTCCGTTCCGAAGTTCCCCATGGCCCTCAATAGGAGACTTCAAAAATCATTTTCCTCATTTAAACAAAAATTGTAATGATATCACTTGCCATGTAACAAGAACTGTTTATTTGCTTTCAACTTACATATAAAAGTAATTTTCAATTGGACAAACACACAGCTCAAATTGCATCTCAATGTAAACACAAACGATTATATAGTGATATTTGTAATCTGGACCTAACATTATTTTTTTCGTAAAATATAACTTTTGTGCAGTGAGTATTTGTGGCTCAAATATTCATACAAAATGCAGTATTGCCATACAAGAAATGCAAACGATAAACAGTTTGGCTGAATTCTTCAAAGCCTATGTAGCAGAAAAATTGCACTAATGTTACTTGACTTCAAATACTTTAAGAAGCATCTTTACTTAATATGTAGATCAAATATAATATGGCAAGAAAGAGCGGTACTTTGAAATTTTTCTCACAAATAACACCCGCACGACATTCTGCGAAATTCTGAAGGTACCCACGTGACCACTACTCTTTTCTCTTCAAAACATTTCTGCAAATAACTATTTTCAGAAGAGTAAATTACCATCATTTTTTAAACTATACATCTGTGATGGTCGCCAGGCAGTATGGTTTGTATGTTTGGTGTAGAATAGCCCAGTGCAAAACACAACAAATGGCTGAGCATCCTTTGACGCTCGGGCAATTTCAAAAGCATTTGTTTGTTAGCAGCAATTCAGTTAAGCCCTTGTCCTTATGCTTAGGCCCAGAAACAAAACACAAGTAACTAAAGTAGTCCTAAGAGTCATGTAGTCTCACTGTTCCAAGGCTTGTGGAGCCTAATTTAGTGCAAGCTTCACCATTTTTTAAAAATTCAGATTCAACCAACAGGTTTTGGAGGCACAGTGCATTTTCAGCTAACTTGTTTCACACCAGTTACTTAGATAAAAAGCGGAAAGTAGAGGTAAAAATACCAATTTAAAGGCATTGTAGGTAATAACAAAAAGGACTGCTTTCTTTTTTTGTGTGGTGCTTTGCCTGAACGCTGTGCTTTTTGTGGTATACTTCATTGTCTAGTGAACATAGGCATTAAAACTAACATTAGCCATGTTAAGGTCGATTTCTTGGTTATAGTCATAGTAGCCATATAAATAATTATGACTTCAGACTTGATTGTTCTTTTGAAGATTTTTTTCCTTGCATAATGATATTTGAGAGTCTTAGTCAATTTTGTTATAAGAAAACGTGATGTCATAATAGGGTCACTTTTTGTAGAGTCGTTCAGTTCTACCTTACCTTTTACATTCCTAATAGAGCAGTTATTTTCAATATCGGTATTTAAAATGGAATGAGCATGCTGTATGTAGTAAGGTGTACAGATAGCACATGCACCCAACTTTTCTGTTGGCAGTTTATTTCTGTTATTCTTGATTTATATGTGGGGTTTCACGTCCAAAAACAACTATATGATTATGAGAGACGCCGTAGTGGAGGGCACTGAAAACTTCGACCACTTGGGGTTCTTTAACGTACACCCAAATCTGAGCACACGTGCCTACAGCATTTCTGCCTCCATCGGAAATGGAGCCGGGGTTTGATACTGCGACATGCGGGTCAGCAGCCGAATTTCTGTTACTCTTGCTCCCCTATATGTGTGCAGTTCGGTTATAGTTATCTGGCTTGCACAGATTTTTAATGGCACCTGCCTGGTCCTGCTTGCTTTCATGGTGATTTTAACCTTCATAATTTGCATAGGTTTAACTCTCAAAATTGTTCAAAATGCCAATTTTGTGCACAAACTGTATAGTATAAAGGCAGCAGATGTACATGCACACACTATTAAATAAACATTGAGAGCTTTCACTTGCAGTTCCTAAAGTTTTACTGTGCAGGAAGCGTTTAAATCATAATTTCATAAGGACATATTGATCGATTATCTCTACCATCGAAAATCATGACAACCTAGTTATTTTCACTGTGATAAGCATGCTGTTTTTTGATATAGCAGAACTAATTTATACACTCATTCCTTCTATTATTCACATATGCATAACATGAAGGATTGTGTGCCTTAAATTTTCAGTTTCATTCTGTGTGTTATATTTCTTGTGCATGTAAACTATTGTGCTAACATGTGTCTCTGACATTATTTGTGCCAATTATTTTCATTTTCAGGTGCCTATGAAGGACACAAGTTCTATCACAGTGACCTTCGAAATTTACAGTGGTGCCGGAGCCTCAAGCAGCGTTTCGCCGATCTCCACAAGGCATTCATGAAAAAAACACAGCGCCACACTTTCACAGTGCTATGATTATTATTTATGTTTAAAGATTTCGTTTTAAAATTGCTGTTACATTGTGCCACCATCCTGTGGCTTAGGTGGAGCTCGTGAAATTGTGGTGCAGTCACCTCATTTGTGTACGATCAACACTGCAATGTTACTATTCACAGCTGGAGCATACAGACAAATAAAAAACATATTGATTGTAGCAGGGCTGATGTGTATATCAATGCTTCTCTATTGATAATAATAACTTTATATGTTCTTTAAGTCTTGCATAGAACACTGCAATAATGTGTTGCAATGTAACCACCATTTATGATTGCTAGCATGTTAATTTAGTAGTTTTGTAATGTATTTTATTTAAAAGGTAATTTTGCTTCCGCATCACGACAATTAGTAAGATGCCGATGATTCAATCCCTCATCATGCACGTTTAAGAAATATTGTGATTTGTACACAGTATTGCATGTACTCAAGATGTGGACGTCTATTCAATTTACACATTATATTGCTTTGCACTAGATTCAGACGTAACATGCACACATTTCAGTAATTTCTGCATGATACGTCTTTCCATAAGATGCGGAGGCCGCATCATACGTCTTATGCGGAGTCCGCATCATACGTCTTATGCGGAGTCCGCATCATACGTCTTCCATATTCCAATAATTCCGTATGTGAGGTCTCCGCATCTTACGGAACGTTTCAGTAGGGACAGTGTACTAAACAGTGTTCTGCTTGTTCTTTTTTGCTTTTTTTATTCTGAAAATACCTGATTACTACTAAAACTGCATTTCTGAGGTGTTGAGGTCTTTGCTAAACTTCACGTAGATTCACGAGAAATTGCCTGATAAACAGTGCGCAGAATTTAATTCCTTTCTGCTTGACTCGTGCTATTTTGCGTGAATGTGTCCAAACGGTCTCGCGTACCAGCTCATCTGAGGACAGCAAAATTTAGAAGATTTGAAAGCGTGTAGGATGGAGGCATGACTGGAGAAAATTGGCGCATTTTTATTGTTTCTCGCAACCACAAAAACCCGACAATATCCGGTGGTCTACGTCCAAATACCATGATATTGTTATGAGGGACACCAGGAGGGAAGAGTGTAAAGGAGGGCTCCGGGAACTTTAGCTTCATCCAAATGCGGCCACCATCACCAGCATTGAACATGCGACCTTTGGGTAAGCAGGCGAGCTCCGTAACTACTATACCACCACAGTGGATGTGACCGATTGCTCTGAATGAAGTGTTCAGATATTTGCAATTAAGCTGGTACTTGCAATTCAAGTAGCACGTGTAACTATCCTGCAAAACATAACGTGTCATCTTTCAGTCGATAGGCCCTTCCTAATGTTGGTACACCTTCCTCATGACACCAATGTGCAGCTACAAAAGTTTGTGAAGTTATATTTCATTACATTGAAAAGTGATAAAAGTGGTATGAGGAACATCCTAGCAAAACAGCCTTGAAGCTGGATCATGAAGTTATTCACTTTGCTGTGCGGCGTCCGGTTCTTTCATGTGAATCAAAATTAATTCTCAGAATAAAGCATCTGTATAATATATCCTTGCACAGTTTAGTACTGTCTATGAGATTAAAGGATTTGCACGCCGAGATCAGGTGCTGCCTTCGCCAAATTGCATCACAGCTTGACATGTTTCACTAGTGACAGTGGAGTTCACACATGCACAGTAAATCGCTGCGCATAAACACGAACTGCTCCGAGGCTCACTTCCAGCACTTTGCATCATGTTTTGTGCGGGAAACTTGACATTGCCGCAAATAGAAAGATCTGGTAATAAATGTTAGCATTTCATAATACACACTTGAACTGAAGAGTTCTTCGTAGAGCTAAAAATAACGAGGACCATAAAAAGGGCAGTCAGCCTCTTTAAAAAGCATTCTGCCCCCTGCAGACCAAAGCCAGCAAAATTTGGAACCACATTTCTTGATTGTTTTCACTTTGTTATGTGCTTAGGAAGATATTTTGGAAGAGTCATGATCATGCCTGTACAATAAAAAGACTGTTCAAAATTCAGCAGTCTCTGAGCAAATCATCAAGGTTGGTAACTTTCTCAGGAACTCTGTGACAATATCAGTTAACAATTCGACCAAAGTCATTTTGGCGCAGCTTCTGAAGCATGTAAAACCCAACAACTTCAAGTAGAAATTTTTACTATATGAGCTGGAGCGGTTGACCCATGTTTAGGGAGATCAACATGTAGCTGGGTATATTTACTTGAATGTTCCACAATATAAATTATATTTTCGTGTTTTTGTAGACATCACAAAGCTTACTTAGTCTCATGACTGCACTTGATGCAAAATTTATCAGCCACTCCTTTAAAATGCATATCTATTCGATTCCAATGCGAGGGAACATTTCGACTGCATCAAAAAAAAATAAAAAGGGGTATTCAATTGCAATGTGAGGGCTGACCTTGGGTTCCAAATATTGAAAAAAATAGAGCTTATTACAAGGAACTTAGTTAAATAAGGCTTTGTTTGATGCTTTCATTACAGTATTGAAAGCGCAAGCTATGTAAATTCTGCATGCACTCTGTTGAGCAACTACTTTTGTGGCCTTAGTGCTTTTAGCACAATGTACGTCTTCGCTGTGCGAAGTAGTGCCTGCCGTAGGTCGGCAAAAAGAACGTGAAACTTGCTCAAACGCACTCAGGAAATATATATCTGGCTATGACTAATTATTATTTTGTCAAACTTCCTCACTCAATCTCAAACCTGCCAAACTTTTTCTAAGCCAAACTCACTTGTGCTCACTCTTTTTAAGGCTTTATTTCAATCATACCCACTCCGACTAAGCCCCGTATTCATAAGCGCTCCTTAGCTTGAACTGGACAAGCCACCGCTTTCAATGCAACACATTTTAAATACGTCTGTGCGTTTGTGACACCCTGGCATAGCTAACAGCAGCGCATTCCAAAAACGCTGATGCTGCATTGAAGGCGACGGCAAGTTGAATTCAAGCCAAGTAGCGTTTATGAATGCGGGGGTAAGGCTCACCAAAATATTATCACTGGGACTCCCTCAGACACACGCCTTCATCTGAATGCGTCGACTCATGAGTTCGCCAACTATGGTGCCTGCCCTGATAGCTTTGTGGACAATCTGACAGGGTCCCGATCCTCAGGCATACCAATAAATACACGTTTTTATAATAAATTGATTATGTTTGAGCAAAATGTACCCATAACACTAAGCCAATAAAAAGCTTAGTGTTTATTTTTGACACGTTCTCCAAGATGAATATGTGCCACACTTGAGAAGCAGAACCCAGACACCAGTGTACTGTGAAACCTTAATATTTTAAGAAACCGCCAGGCTACTACAACTGTATAACTGGTGGCAAATTTAGACCTTCACGCTGTACAATAATGAGGCTATTGTGCCTTGCATTGACTCTTCTGGAGGTCAAAAACAATAAATAGTTCTCATCATTCTGTAAAGCTAACAAACTAATTAAAAATAGTTTATTCAAGAACGTTCACTACAGTTGCAACTACAACTGAGTGATATACTATCATCCTACAAATGTCTGTAAATATAAACAGATGACTTACTCGTAAAAAGGTAATACGTGTTTTAACTCAATCTAAAATGCATTCATCTTGAACATAATGATGTATTATCCCAGTTTAGGCAAGTATCTGCCGAAAACATGATATAGGCATTAGGGTTAGTAGGTGGGCTCGTCAGCTGCACCATGGTCCAGCGGTTAACACAGTTTGCGTTTGTCGCGCAGGTCTTTGCGGTAATCAGCTTTGTCGACGCCTGCGGCAATGCGACATGCGCTTTACACACTGGAAGCCCCGGAAATCCAGGAGCCAGTGCCCATGCGCCCTCTGCCGGATGCTCACTGTATCTGGGAGCACCAGACCGAACAGCTGGACCGAAAGATGGCGCCTTCATCATTTCTACCGAGGGACTCTTGGAACCTACGGCATCTCCGGATAATCAACATCAGCCTTTCCATAGCCTATAAAGGACCACACCCTGCAACCGGCGCTTTGTGGGCTCGTCAGCTGCGCCATAGTCCAGCGGGTAACACTGTTTGCGTTTATCGCGCAGGTCTTTGCGGCAATCAGCCTTGTCGACGCCTGCGGCAATGCGACATGCGCTTTGCACACTGGAAGCCCCGGAAATCCAGGAGCCAGTGCGCATGCGCCGTCTGCCGGATGCTCACTGTATCTGGGAGCACCAGACTGAACAGCTGGACCGAAAGATGGCGCCTTCATCATTTTTACCGAGGGACTCTTGGAACCTACGGCATCTCCGGGATCATCAACATCAGCCTTTCCATCACCTATAAAGGACCGCACCCTGCAACCGTCGCTTTGTGGGCTCGTGAGCTGCGCCATGGTCCAGCGGTTAACACCGTTTGCGTTTATCGCGCAGGTACGCCATTACGATTCTCTTTTTGCTAAGAAGACTAGCAATCGTTACCTGGTGCAGCTGCCGATCCCCCGCTGCCTTGCGTTGTTATTGTGTGATTGTGTGAACATTGTGCATGAGCTGTTGTTGCTGTCAGGCGACATAGAGGAAAACGCAGGTCCAGCCACACGTAGCTCTACTACCCAGAGTGACCAGACGATGTATGCTTTGCTAACAACCTTAGAAGCCGGTCAGGCCACCATCCTGGCTGAACTGAAGGCTATCAATACTCGCCTGACTAGCACGGAACAAACCCTTGCCGATTTGGTTGCGCGGATTGTGCAGACGGAAGACCAGTGCAAATTGCTACCCGATATGCGGTCTGATGTAGACGTTCTATTCCGCTCATCCACCCAGACATCAGATAGCATCGCCGGCATTGAGGAAAGGTTGAATTACGCAGAGGATAGGTTGCGTCGCTGCAACCTTGTCTTCTCTGGCATCAGTGAAGGCGAGTCTGAATCCTGGAGCGATAGCGAAAAACTGGTCACAGATATTTGCAATAAAAATTTGAAGATAGCACTCGAACCTAAAGATAGTCACAAAGCACATCGTATCTGCAGAATTGGTCGTGACAAAAACGCTCCATTATTGTTAATTTCTCTTCTTTTAAGACTAAAGATGATATTTTATCCAAGGCCTTCAAGCTCAAGGGCACAACAGTCAGTATCTCTGAGGATTTCTGTGCTGCCACTCGTTCAATACATCGCGGGCTCGTTCGTTTTACCCGAGAACAGAAGGTTCCTTTCAAGCTACGCTACAAAAAATTATTAATTGACAAGAAAACTTACTACCATGACACCGCTAATAAGGCGGTTAAAGAAAGAACAGCACGGACGAGCTAGCAAAAAATATTATAACGGAGCCTTGTCTTTCCAAATCACACCCCTGCAACACACCGAAACGCGCGTCGCTACGCCCTAACGACGTCACATACTCAATTCTTTGCACTAACAATCGCAGTATAATTCCAAAGCGTGAAGTATCCGCCGTCATTCAATCATGTGATTGTGATATTGTCGTTCTTAGCGAAACATGGCTTTCATCGCATATTTCTGACGAGAAAGTTGCTCCGTACATGCTTGGATTTGCCGTTTTTATGCCGTGATCGTTTGCTAATCCGAGGTGGCGGAGTTCTTATTGGAATAAATAATTCGATTAGTCACTTTAAAATAGAACACGAGAGCCCCCTAGAGATAATGTACGTAGCATGTCGAACGCTATCAGGACTTAGCATAATTGGAGCGTGCTATCGCCCCCCACAACCAGACGCCAATTTTGGCAGGCTCCTTAACGACTCTCTCGACTTCATAAGCAAAAAGTATCCCCTAGCTAACCTAATAATATGCGATGATTTTAACTACCCTACCATTAATTGGAGTGATCAATATCGCGTAACTATCGGTGAACCCGGCCAGTTCTTAAGCATCCTACAAGATTTTCAATTAACACAAATCATAACCCAAGCTACCAGACAGACCACAAATACCGCAAACATTCTTGACCTAATTCTAACGTCCGACCCGAGCGGTATCCAGTCAGTAAATTACCTTAAGGAAATAAGTGATTATAAAGTTATCCTTGCGTTTTTTCACTCAGTATTTCAGACAAAAAAACGAGTAGCAAAACGAATAAGACTTTATGGCAAGGAAAATTACGAAAAAATCACGGCTGAGCTACAATGCTTCATCTTTTCTTTTGAAGAAGGTTTCCATGACCGCTCTGTAGATCACAACTGGAACTTGTTTTCGGAGAAAATTCAAGAATTAACTGATAAATATGTTCCAACAGTAAAAATTAAAGCAACCAATTGGCATCGTGGTTTTCTGGCTCAATTAGCAAAGAAATTAGCAGAAAGAAGCGACTGTTTAGAAAAGCCAAAGCCAGAAATAGTCCGTCCGCATGGCAGGCATATTAAGGCTCAGTAAAGAAGCTAACGAAAACAATTCGTATTGCCAAGCGAAATTTTTTGAGACAACATTGCCTAATATGCTATAAACTAATCCAAAACAATTTTGGAAAGATATAAACCCGTCTCCTGTTACCCTAATAAGATTGTATAACGATAAAAACGTAAAACTTAGTGATAGTGAGACAGCTGAAGTACTCAACGTGGCGTTCTCCTCGGTTTTCACGAAAGAAGCCAGCATGAGCACCCCCATTTCCTCGGATCTGGACAATAATGAACAAATGCCCACGATAATACTTACAGCTCAAGGAATAATGAACATAATTGATAAAATGAAACTATCATCTGCTACGGGACCGGACGGAATCAACTCTAAAATGCTGAAAAATTCCAAAGAACCAATTATTGCCATGCTCGCTTTGCTATTTTCCCAATCATTAACGTCAAGCTGTATCCCCATTAAATGGAAGCTAGGTAAGATTGTTCCGACCTTTAAAAGCGGCAATAGGTCATCACCGTTGAACTATCGCCCAACTTCAATTACGTCCGTACCATCAAAAATATTGGAACATATAATTTTTTCGCACATCATTAATCACCTAGAACGCCATAACATTCTCACCACATCGCAACATGGTTTTCGCAAGGGGCTGTCCTGCAAAACGCAGCTTGCTTCATTTACACATGATTTGCACTTAAACCTTGACAGAAACATCCAAACAGACGTAATTTTCCTATATTTTGAAAAGGCATTCGACAAGGTACCCCACCGTCGCTTAATGTATAAACTATCACTGCTGAATCTTGACCCATTTGCACTTAAATGGATCGAAAACTTCCTCCTGGAACGAAAGCAGTTTGTCGAAATAAATAGCGCACAGTCTACCACAGCACCCGTTCTGTCCGGTGTACCACAGGATACAGTACTCGGGCCGTTGCTATTCTTAATTTATGTTAATGATCTACCGTCTGACATTTCTAATAACATTCGCCTATTGGCGGATGATTGTGTGTTAAATTCCAAAATTACATGTAAGCAAGACCAAATTAATCTACAATCTGATCTTTTTCGTATTGAAAATTGGTGTAAAACTTGGCAAATGTCCTTAAACGTGCCAAAATGCAAACTAATTTTTCCGGCGTGAAAGCCCATTATTTCACAATTACACCCTTAAAGGCTCTTCATTACAATCCACAAAAGAGTACAAGTACTTAGGCGTCCATATCACCAACAATTTATCTTGGACAGTACACGTGTGCAAAGTAATCGCCAGCGCCAGTAGATTCCTCGGGTATCTGCAGCGCACGTTGAAATTTGCTCCTTCAGACTTAAAATTGTTGGCCTATAAAACCCTTATCCATCCGAAGCTGGAGTATGCGGCCGCTATATGGGTCCCGCACCAACCTTACCTCATCGACAACATAGAAGCCATCCAAAACCGGGCTGTTAGATTTGCTTTCTCTGATTTCTCTTCATACACTAGCGTCACAAATCTCAAGTCGCGTGCGTCCGTTCCTCCCCTCAACAACCGTCGGAAACTAGCAAGGCTGGCATTATTCCATAGGTTTCATTACTCATTATCACCAAACTCCTACGTCACGCCAAAATCGCATGTATACACTCGCACCAAAACGAACATCAAGTTTCATACCCCCGCCCACGAACTAACACTTTCGCGCAATCCTTTTTTGTTCGGTCAGCCAAAGACTAGAACAATCTTCCCACTCACGTGATACAGACCAAAGACCTTGACCAGTTTAAATCGCTGCTTACCGCGCCCGGAATTGCGTAATACCCTCATGGCGTTTTTTCATTGTTGTCAGTGCAGGCGAGGTAATGGAGCGTTGCCTTCTGACATCATATTGTTTTCTGTTTTTACCTAATTTATAGCTACCTAGCTCAATGCCGTTGTTTGCATTCTGACTTGTATGTTTGCACCATTGTACTGCTGTAAAGCGCGGTTATCCAAGCTGTTTGGACTCTGCTTGGTCCTAATGTAAAACGTGTAGCGTGTCCAGCCATGTAGTTTCTTTTATGCTTCTTCAGTCATTTATTGTTGTAACGGTCTTGTATATAGTTATGTTGGTAGCACACCCCCCTCACCCCTACCCTCGTTTTTTGTTCTAATCTGTCACTAGTACCACCCCTCATGTAATGCCTCCTTCTAGGAGGCCCTTGAGGTATGAAAATAAATAAAATAAATAAATAAATAAATACTAATTGCTTTTTATGGCATGGATACGCCCTGCACGTGCAAGATTGTCACAGCTGCCACCCCAAACTTTAAGCCACAGACAATAAATCCAGTATTTACCAGCTGAACTTTATATAAATAGCCAACTGCTGGAATGAACTTTGTATAGATTTAATGTTTCTACTAAAACATTTCGTTTGTTGTGATGCCTCCCCCTATATCTGCAATTTCGGCTTTCACCTTCCCTTTCAACCCTCACCACCCAATTCGATAGCCTCGTCATTTTGTTCAGTACACGCAGGCAGAGCCTTCAGCGTCGATAAAGTTGTGCTACATGTAAGCTCCTAAAGATTTCACGTACCATGAGCTGTTCCTACAAAACAAGCATTCCACAAGCAGTTCGCTGCAAAGTCTTTGTGCTGCAGTGTACAGCAGAACACACACTTGAATTGTCAAGTGGCCATTTACCAAACTGCCTGGATGTCTAAGCAGCTGCGCAATGTGGTCGCTAGAAACAGCATTGCAGCGCGACCATTTAAATATGAACAGGTGACAACTTGCTCGTTTCACCAGCTAATCAAGAGAGCTGTCATCAGATGAGAACACAGGTATTGGTATTTGAGATATTTTTAGCTAAACTGAGCCATCTGCTTCAATGACTACAAAAAGGCAGTCTTAACTTAAACGAGGAGTTCATGCACCTGCTGCCTTGTTTTCTTTTTCTTCGAAACACAACAGACATGATGTCTCAGCACACAGTCAGTGAAAATTGTGCGAGGCTTGCTGCAATCTACCAGAATATAACAGGTTTCCAATTTCAGTGCTGTTAGGCGCAAGTGGCACAGCAATCGTATCACTGCGTTATGTATTTGCACAAAAATAAGTGCAAGTTCAGTGACTTCAAAAGCCATGTTAGGCATAAACTGATAATTCCAACAAGCTATGAAGTCAACGTAAGCATAGGGGGCATTATTTGTCGTTTTTAACTACAAATAAAAAGAGATTAGGTAGCCAAAAGCACTTTTCTCATTGGTGGAGGCCTACAGCAAATGTAGATTCGAGCCACACCAATCGCAAAAGTGTTGCTTTTTCCACCTAATATAATTCAATCATGTCATAGCTACAGTGCAGTTAGACACAACAAATAATATGTCCTAGGCTGTTTAGGCTTTTTGGTTTGTTGGCTTTATTAGGATCTGTCTAAAAAAGAAACAATCCTTTTGAACCATTCTCTTGCTTTAATTCTTGTAGTGCCTGTGTAACGTTGGTAAAAAATTGATAGTTGACACAACTTTTTACAACTACAAATATGCCTATACTCTATGTCTATCACTTCTCAATACAAGCCATATTTTGTACATGTATTCACAAATGTGCTTCTAAAACCGTACTTACCTTTCTGGCTTCTACAAAAGGCTCCCTTGGCTGTTCTACAAGACTCTCCAGCCAACGCACCAGTTTTCTGGATATTTTTAGCATGGTGAGGGAGTGTGACGCAAGCGGACAAATAAAAAAAGCAAGTTATTTTCCCAGGGAAAAATTGAACTGTCGTATTGACTCGCATAATGATTGCACTCCTGGATTTCGTCACCAAAATTTCTCTCGTTCTTTTTCTAACACGTAGTGATCGCACCTCGAACTTGGGCACACACAGTTATTTCTGTTATATTGCCATATGTTCAGAGTTGTGGGAGGTGGCCACAGTGCAAAAATGTGAAGTCGCACCTTCCTTTTGACTATTGTGCCATAAATTCACTATGCAAACCAAACCTGCCTTTGAATACTATTCTGTATGCACTCGAAGACAGAACTGTCCCACATTGTTTCTGCAATAGTGATATTTCATGCACCGGCACGAAGTGACAAAAATGATGGCCTATACCTGCCTTTTTGTGCAGTATTCATGATCCGCTGCGTAGATGCCGCGCTATCTATAACGAAATTCAAGCAAAGCAAATTGAATGTATTCTTTAAACGCAATGACAGGCTTTATTATGCCTAATCCTTTGGTATGTATACGCTAGGCATTCTTAGAATTGCGAACTGCAAGAAAGAAGGAAGGAAAATAACGCAAACTGCAGCTCTACTTTCAAAAATAAACATTTACCCGTATAATAATTGCACTCTCGAACATCGGACAATTCTTCAAAAAAAAAGAAATATCATTGCACGAGCCAACATGGTGTACTAAATGAGGAATCTCCAGAAAATCTTTACTACACAACTTGCTGTGTGCGTTGGCCTACATTATGCTATTCTTACACAACAAACATGATTATCGTGCCAAACTAAATGACCAACAGAACTTAGCTAAAACAAAATTCTAAAGCCATGAATGCATAGGCACTACTGCAGAAATAATGAAAGCCTGTCACCAGCTCAGCTGCAGCACAAATTGTAAATGTGCATACACCCCAGCATCATACTCATTGAATATGTCTTAGTTCATGAAAACACCTTTTCTTGCGATAATACTTGGGCGTAGAAAGATTAGTTTAGAGCATGAGGACATCAGAGGCCCCTCTGATACAATAATGTCAACACATAGTCAGAGACATATATTCTGACAACCTGGCATACTCTAACCTTCACCTAAATCAGCATTTCACTTTTTACATTTCACTGCTATGGATATGTGATCACTGCAGTTGGGAACAAAACACAATCATTTCCTTACAGAGGGTAACAAGACAACCACCCGCTTGTAGCACAAAACTAGGACGGGAGCACACTAGAGGGGAGGGGTGCGCCACTTGTTTTACCTTTATCAAAGAGATAACAAAGCAGCAGCCGACCTTCTCACTTTGTAAGCGACATCTGAAGAATTTTTTCTTGCACAATGCTTCTTCTGATTCATTATTCTTATTCATGTTTCAGCATTACACAGTATGTTTTCACCGATCCCAGCCGCGTGGGTCTTGTGGCTAAAGCACTCAGCTGCTGACCCGCTGGTCCCGGGATCTAATTCCGGCTGCGCCGGCTGCATTTCTGCATAATGCATCCGCAAATGCATTTCTGCGTAATGTATTTCTGCATTTCTGCGCCGGCTGCATAATTCCGGCTGCGCCGGCGGAAATTATGTAGGCCCGTGTGCTCAGATTCGGGTGCACGTTAAAGAATCCCAGGTGGTCGAAACTTCCGGAGGCCTCCACTACGGCGTCTCTCATAATCATATGGTGCTTTTAAATTGGGCTCTACTTATTTAAGAAGTGCTGCCAGCCTCACACATGAGGCCTTAGGCAGCAGTGGGTGATATAGAAAAGGAAACAAATATGAAAATACAACCGGAAAGGAAACTTGTCACGCAGAGCTACAGCATTAAGAACTAGTGCATCAAAGTAAACTGCCAGTACTTACACAATTGTAGTGGTTTAGGTACGCGTACACGTACAGAAATAAAAAAGAAAATATAAAAACTATGATGAAAAACATCTGTTCATACTCAACTAAAAAACAAACATTATATAACGGCTCACAAATCGACAATATTTCAAAATACAACGCATTATTATGAAAAAAGTGATAAAAAGTGGAACATAAATAGAAGCCTGTTCTAGATGGGCGGTAGAATAATAGAGGGCGAAGCGCAAAGAAATATCAAAGTCAAGTGGGTTGCTAATGTTTTAAGTTTTCCCATGAATGACTGAACGGTTTCGCAGTTCACCAGATCGGCAGAAAGAGCATTCCAATTAGTGAAAATGCACAGAAAACATGACATTTTAAAGGCTTTTGTTTTACAGGAATATTCCTTCAGTTTTTGGTTGCTCGGAACGAGTTGATCGGCGGTGAACCGTTCTCAGGTACGCGTGCTTGTTTATGCGTAGCTTGTCGTGGTAAAGTAGAAACATGTACTTCAATCGATCGTGTTGCCATCTTGCCTACAATGTATCCAGGTCAGCTTTTTTTACCAGTTCACTGGGTGATGTAAGAGCAATGTAGTGATTATAAACAAATCGGATTGCTTTTCTTCAAATGATTTGAAGTGTCTTATCATTTACTTGGCTATGATGGTCCCAAACCACAGATGAGTACTCGAAGATTAGACGGATAACAGTTTTATACGCAATTATTTCAATTTTGTGGTAGATTTGCGCAAAGAACGTCTTAGAAATACTACTTTCTGTAAAGCTTTTTTAAAATGTAGGCAACATGCTCATTCCACTTAAAATCTGCACTTAATACAACCCTCAAATTTTTATAAGTTTTACCAAACGATATTTTTGACCATTGATGGAATATGAGTGTTTTAAAGGAAGCCGCTTGCGCGTAATGGTCATAGCTACCGTTTTCTTTTCATTAATTTTCATTTGCCACTCTGCACGTCAAGGAAAAATTTTTGTTAACGCTGCGTTTACAAGAACCTGGTCGTTTGCACTACGCATTTTCTTATAAAGAATGCAATCATCTGCAAATAACTTAATAGAAACCGGGATATCATGGGCAATGTCGTTTATAAAAATTAAGAAAAGGAGTGGCCCAACCACTCAACCCTGAGGGATTCCTGATTTCACTGGTCGTGAATCAGAATGGACGTTATCTATAGAAACGGTTTGATTGCGATAAGAAAGTTGAGCCTCAATCCATAAAATAATTAATGGTTTTTCAGTATAGGTTTAGGTTTCGAGAAGTTTTGGGAGCGACACGCGATCAAATGCTTTTTGCAAGTCTAGGAAGATCATGTCAGTCTGGCCTTGCCTATCCAGAATAGCTGCAATGTCATGAACAGTTTCCTACAGTTGTGTGACGGTTGAGAATCCTTTTCGAAAGCCGTGTTGTCGGTCATCGGTTAAATTATTTTCTCGAGAACGATCAATCAAACGTTTTCACCGAAAAGAACATGCACAGAGGGTGGCTAATGCTGCATGTGGCAATGCTTCGTCACTGACATGAAGTTATCCCAAACCGGGTAATGCGAGCAGCGTACGCTCCACGTCGACCCCGTGCCTTTCCTTGGAACACCCGTACTGAAACGTTCCGTATGAAATCTTATGGAAAACAAAAGGACTTCGTACGATTTCCTTATGAGCTATAAGGAAAAGATAGGGATTTTTATGGAAGCATACGGATGTTCTATGGCATATACGGAAAACTTTTAAGGAAAATATGGAAGGATGCGGAAATCATATGGAACATACGGAAACTTTCGTATGGAAAATATGGAAAGATACGGAAGTCATGTCGTGTATACGGAATTTTACTTAAGGAAAATATGGAAAGATGTGGAAATATGAAAAGCTTTACGGAGTATACGAAAACTTCGTTAAGGAAGTTACAGGGAGCATACAGAAAATTTCTTACGGAAATGTGGTAAAATAAGGAATCGAGCAGACTAAGGGCCAAACAACGAAACGTTCCTTTCCTCAGTGAGGAAGCCTTCATTTTTGTGAGGCCGCCTTATGTCACTCTGAAAGCTTCTTCACTGAGGAGCCCTCGGTAAAGGCTTCCTTGGCGCTTCCTCAGCTTAAGGTTGCTTTAGGGCTACCTTCGTGCGCCCTTAGGTCCGCTCCTTGCCCTGAACGAGCGCTTCGCCTCACAGCTAGCCCACGTGATGTTTTCGTTTTCGAGGCAACCCTCCCACCCCACCTCTGCGGGGAGACACGAGCGGCGAGGTGCGTGCACGGTGCCAGGCACGACGGCGCGCAGTAAAACAAGGATTGGCGTCGTGGGCGGACGGGAATGCGGCTGACTTCAGGGATTTCTTGAACCGCGCTTGTCAATTCGCCTTCGGAGAGGTATACCGGTATTCACCGGCAGTGAGGATAGTTCGCGATGCGGTCAACCCCATGGAATTCTACGATGAAGAAGATTTTTCATTCAGGTTTCGTTTCACCAAGGCGTCTGTCATTGCAATCAAGTCGGAACTGCAGTTGAAAAAGAACACGGACCGAAGGGGAACCCCGCTCCCACCACTGCTGAAGGTGCTCATCACGCTTCGGTTTTACGGCACTGGTGCCATGCAGACAGTGGTTGGCGACCTCGTACGCGTCTCACAGCAGTATGTGTCGCGTTGTGTCTGGGAGATCACCCAGGTCATATGTTTGCGGCTGTTTCCCAAATATGTGCGACTCCCCGATGCAGCAGACGCGAATGCTGTGATGGCCCGCTTCTACGCAATCGGACTGTTTCCAGGTGTAACGGGATGTGTAGACTGCACGCACGTCCCGATTGTGAGCCCTGGAGGTGAGAACGCCGAGGTCTTCCGCAACCGCAAGGGATACTTCTCACTTAATGTGCAGGTAAAGTGACGCCTTCGTCTTATTTTTTTTTCTTAACCTGTTTGATGTGTGTAACTTTTCCGACAGCGTTGTATGGACGTACGTTTTCAAAGCTGTGCCGTTGCTGTAGAAATGGGGTTACTTTTGTTGCACATGCCCATGGTGAATACACACCATTCAGGTACCACTGTCCATTGCCAATTTTTCTTTTACATATGAAACGTACAGCTTCAGGAAGGTACTCCATTGAATTTCATTTTCTTTTTAATCGCCATATTTTAAAGTAGCTTAGCTGGCATTTGAACATGGTATTGTGATAATCAGTAATGTCGCACCCATTACTATGTTGTGTATCAGTAACTTAAAATAAATTTCAGTAAATATGCACCATCAATGCACTGATCTAAATTGCATAACTGTCATGTAGGTTGATAAAAACCAAGGGTTGTGAAGGCCTGTTGTATTAGCCACTTCTTACCGGGCACAGTGTGTTTAACAGTTGCATGAGGGTTTGTGGTGGGGAAGTGCACATTTTTAGAATTTTACAAGTTACACACATTGAAACATGGCTGTTGCTTTTGTGTGAAAATATTTCTAAGAAATGCACAATACTTGATTCGCAGGCTATCACTGGTCCCGAGCTCCAATTCTTTGACGTAGTTGCTAGTCTGCCTGGATCTGTGCATGACAGCAGAATATTCACCAACAGCAGAGTGATGGCTCTCTACGAACAGAAGGCTGTACCTGGTGTTCTCCTTGGTGACCAGGGGTATGCGTGCCTACCATTCCTCATGACACCACTGAAGAATCCCCAAACAAGCGCAGAAAAGAGGTAACAGCACATGAACCTCAGCATGGAAATTATAATAGGTGCGCTACTTGGCACAATAGTATTTGAAGCACTAAAATTGCAGTGTCCCTCCCTTATGAAAACTAGAATAAAAACCTGCTGTTTATAAGATAAATGTCAAAACTTCTTGGAACAAATAAAGTTCCTGCAACTGTAAAGCCCACTGTAAAAACAAAGAGAAAAGGTATTCCTAGACGCAAACCACTCAAATTTTAAATTTGCTCCCGTACAAGCATACACATGCTTTACTGCAGTCTCTGAACAGGTTTACTGTCTGCTGTTCCACAGCAAATTCTTTGTTATCTCGAAAAGCATACCCATGATGTGCACGTGCCAATAACACAGGTTGTATCAAAACGCATTTAAAATGGAACACGCAAGTTGTTATCTTCAAAAACAAAACTGTTTCTTTCTAATAATTGTGATGATGTATCAGTGGCTGTATCTTGACATGTTCACAAATGCTTTTGCACATAGCGCTTGCTGCTCATGCATGATTTGCACATTCTCTAGTTTTGTGCAGATACAACAAGAGCCAGATAAAAACAAGGAATAGTGTGGAGCGTACATTTGGAGTGTGGAAAAGGCGCTTCGCATGCCTGCGGGTAAAGCTGCTGACGAACACTGATCGGTCTGCAGCTATCATAACAGCATGTGCAGCGCTTCACAACATTGCCTGTTTGCGTAGGGATCCATGTCCACTCTCCGATGAAGCACACCCCGACGTTAATTTACCCGACAACCCAAGCCAAGGAGATCCCGACACAGTTGCTGGTGCACAAGTACGCAGCTGCTACATCCGCCGGTGTTCTTCCTCTGGGAACGAACACACAGGTCCAGTGCAAACCTGAAGTAAGTGTCTACATTCAGGTGCTGTTTCAAAAATTATGTTCCTGCTCTACATCGTCTCTCTTCAGTCTGCTTGACTTTAAAGAGTGCTGCATGCATTTATCCAAGCAGTGTTACTTGCACCACTGTGGTGTTTCAGTAAATGAAAATTGTACATGACACAGCTCATATCTTCAAATGACTTTATGAAAACTTCAAAACATCAGCTGAACAGGCACATGTACATTCAGACACTACACTTGGTGACGTTTAAATATAACATTTGAGACATCTGGTGTGTTATCTCCAAAACAACTTGAAGAGAACTGATGATTTAACAACAGCAAGAAATATACTTATGCTTGCTGTTGCATGTTAATGTGACAAGTTTCCAAAACATGCTCTCAGATATTCCTTTATTCAGAGTCGGCTGCCTGCAGCTGTTTTCTTAGGAGCGCCTGCTTCAGTTTCTGTACTTCTTCTTTTTCTTTTAAGATCCAAAGCTTGATTTTGTGCTGGATGTTGCAATTTTTTCTTTGCTCCTTCAAGGCGCTGATTTTGATCTCATGCTCTTCTCTCATACACTCCATTCTTTGATTGTGCTCAATTTGTTTATGTTTTTTATCTGCTTTTATAGCATCAAGGCGAGCCTCGAGTTCTACGTCGAGTTTGTGCTGCAACAGGGACAGCCTGCCTCCGCGGACATTCCGCACACTTGACCCAGCTGTTGGTGCTTCGCTTTGTGCACCTGGCTGAGCAGCTTCCTCTTGGCTCATATCCGCATCGACTTTGGGATCTTCCAAGCATAAGCTATCTTCACCAACCACGAATGGTGTGAGAGAGCTGTGCAGCATTGACTGCATAGCTGCTCTGTCGGTTTGGCTGAGTTCTTCTGTTTGGTCTGCAATAAAGGTTGTTTCATCCATGAAAGACAAGCGAAGAAATGTGAGGAAGCACCTTATGAAACAAATACCAATATTATTCACGGTCTTCGTTTACTAGATGTTTGTATACTTTGAAATGACAATAAACACCATTACCTGCATGCACTGACAACAGCTCACTTATGTATACGATACTGGTGGGGCAGCATGCACAGCACGTGAAACATATTTCTATGCATGAAAGAAAAATTCTAGCGTGATTGGCACAGGTGCTCACCCGAATAATTGAAACAGAGCAATCTACCAGAATGTCATATTTCGTTTGTGCATTTCTGCACTATTACTAGTTACACAGAAAAGCATAGAGGCTGGCCACAAGGTTGATCATGCATGTGTACTACTCTGCAATGGAATAAAGGAAAGATCGAACAGGGCATTACAGGGTGGCAGTGCAGATAAGTCGGACAGGAATCTGCATGCTTTGCCACATCACGACAGCGTGTAAACACAACCGCTTTTCGTGACCTTTGGTGTGCTAGAAACGCCCACGTTGCCTGCAGAGGTTTCTACGTCCGTGGCCGCGCTATCGAGTTCGCAGAAGGCGGCATACCTTCATCACTGTCAGCTGGTCCATATTCACAGATCAGCCCGTTCAGAATTTCCGACGCGCTTTGGGCTGCTGGCGTGGCAAGCGGCCGGTCGCTGTCGAAAGTATTTGGCACCCGCGTGGTCAGGTGTGGAACGATGCCTTCGATCTGCGCGAGCCTTTCATCCATAGGCGGTGGTGGGGGGCTGCCTCCTGCAAATACCCCAATACTCGTAGCAGCGGCGACCTTTTTACAAAGAAGGGAAACATACCTGTACTGAGGACGTCACGGATTGGCTTCGCTTTCTCCCGCTTCCACCTTTGCTTCATGTTGTCCCACAGCTTCTTTAGCTGCTTGACGTCCCGAGGGTGCACAAAGGGCCTGCAGTTGAAGTCCGTGCACAGTTTTTCCCATGCCTTGGCTTTTGCATTGATGGACATTGCGTCCGTACGCTTATTTTCGATGACGGCCTTGTATTTGAGCACAAGGTCCTGGACGAGATCTTTCTCATCTTCGGAAAAGGGGGTTTTTGCAGGCATGTCTGTATCGTGAAGCGCGTTAAGACTGACTGCGTTATGGCCACTATGACAGCATTTAAAGAGGCGGGCGTTTCAGTGTTGCTAGAATGCACCACGTTTTGCGCTCGACTACGATGGCTTTTCACATTCAGTTACTATGAAGTAAAGTCATTACAGACAGTATACAGAAGGAGGTCCCATAGTCGGAGACTGAATTGGGACCTCGTAGTTGGAAGAAAGCGTACACGCGTCTCTATATTAACACTTCAATTTGGAAGTGATGTGGTGACCCAACTTTTTTTTACAGAATAAACGCTTGTGAGCAAAGCTTATATTCGATAATCTCGAACGCAGGAGCGCGGCAACCATTCCTCCCGCGAGGACGGATTAAGGGAGCTTTCAGAGTACGCTTGCTTCCTCCGTCGGTACTTGGTTGTAAGGAAGCCTCACGTAAGGAGAGGACGCGGTCAAAGGAAAGGAACGTTTCGTTGTTTGGGCCTAATAAGACTGAAGAGGTTAGTGTTACTAGATTCAAAAGGCAGTTTGAGCTACGAATACCATTCGCTTCGTGGTGGTGCTAAACCGCGGCCAGAAAAAGTAATGTCATTGTGATTGTACATGAAGTCAATGTCGACAATTAAGAAAAAAATGGCCGCAAAAATTGAAGAAGAAAATTGTAGAGTGATAGAAAAAGTGAAGATATACAGAAATAATTAGTCCCGTGCCAAAATGACGAGCACATAAATGAAAAACAAACGTCGACAGGACGAGCGCTCACTTGCAACATATATTCTTTGAGTTATTCTAATTTGCTAAATTGATAATTTGCTAAATTAATACGCATAGAAATTTTATATCGCAGAATAAATGATCACCTTGAACCAAGACGACCCGCTTAACCAGTATACACACAGCCGATAAAATAACCACAAGCAACACGGCGTGCGTGGCGTGACAAAAAAATCTAAACGGCAAAATGAACATCTCAAGTCTATTCAGGTTTTCTAGAACGCAAAGAAACAGATGAACACATGGTATCGTGTGGTGCGACCGCACACATGTCGAGCTACTTGGTTATTAGCTTTCATGCAAGTTATCAAGAGAGCAAATTTAAAATTCAGATGCATCAAGCAAAATTGCCTCTCTGCTTTACTTTATGATAGGCAGTGAATCCTTCTACACATGAATAATGCCTCTGTGAAGTACACAGGAAAATAAAATGGAACAGAAAAAAAGAGAGGAAGAAGACAGAAGAAAGGCAGGTAGCTCAACCACGTTGATGATTTGCTGCCCTACAGCGTAAATAGGGGTAAAGGGAGTGGTCAGAAAAATAATTAAGTATGAGAGCACAACTGATATGTACGGACACATAATGGTTCATATCAGTGATGCACGGATGGTCGTGTATAAAGCTGTGTCGTTTTGAGATTTTCAAAAGCATTGTTTCAGCCCACCGTGCAGATTATGCTTCAATTGTAGTGCTATATAAGACACAATTTATGGGCCAGCTTTAATGAATAAGAAGATTATAGATGAAATGAATGCTTTAAAATATATCATGGCTGCATGGACGCATACAAGCATTGTAAAGCGCAATAAGGTGAGGACGCATGAGCTTCTCTTGACGCTTCAATTCTACATGGATGCTTCAACTGTGCTGCAAAGAAATTTAACCATTGTCTGTGTGTGCAACATTGTTCATTTTAAACTATCTATATGTATACCTAGAATCTCAACTGCGAGTGAAGCTACGTAGCGCGCCCTAACTCTTCCTTTTAATAAGGGGAATTTTTCAAACAATGAACATTGTACATTTTCTGTCTTTTGAGTTCGTGTCCGCAACTTTTGGTTTGGCTCGTTCACAATTGTGCAGCCCTTATTTTGGAGAAATCAAAAAACGTCAACCAAAATATATTTTAGAACTGCTTCTCGGTGATATTGTCTTCCCTCAACTGCCACAGCTTGCGATTAGTCATAGCAAGTCTCGCGCCTACCTAGAGCCTACCCTTGAAGAAGAAGCTGGTCCGGCTGTGAAATGCTCAGTTTTTTCTCAAATAAATTTTTGGTTCGAGTTTCCTCACTTCTCGAGTCCCTTTAAAATCAAGCACACCAAATGTTTCTCTAAGTCCTTAATTTTGTTATATTATGAAATAAATAAAAATGTAGTAATGAAAATAAAAATACTAATAACTGTTGTGCAAAAAACACAATCCCACATATGTACTTGAACGCAATATTGCTTTTATTTTGTTTTAGTACCTAATGCATTACAAAAGATAGCAGTACAAAAAAACATTGAGAAAAAAGCAAAAAATGAGACTTAGTGGGATTATAACCGGCGCCACTGCTTCGTGCTCGCGTACGTGAACTTAGCGCGTTAGTTTGCTAAACCATGCGCGCATGGGTGTACGGGCTTATTTAAGATATATATGCAAATTTGCCGTTTACACGCTATGTGTTGGCGTATGTATGTACGATATGCGATTGTATCTATTATTGTGTGCATATGTTTTGTGATTGTATCTACGTCACATGCTTTTCGCATGTCTTCCAACTATAGATTGCCTCCCCCTCGCGGATGAAAACAAGTATTTTCGCGCCCACACACAAGCATGAGCAGTTGAACGTTTTTTTTTCCCGGGGTTCTCTTGCGATTGAGTCGGCCCCCACAGGAAATTAGAGTGATACGCCATTAATCCCTGCATCTAGCTGTGTTCCACTTAGTAGCTCTCTCGCTCGATGACAAATCGAGCGCGGGGCGCGACGCTAATGAGCTTGACCACGCCTCGCGTAGCGGCGACATCAGCTGATTGCGCCGGCCGGCTTGCTTCGATTTGCTATTTGCTTCAGAGCAAAGAAATGTCATACATTGAAAGATCGCGTACAGCACTATGTCGAAATGTTACTGCTTTGTAGTCATCCTATGATTTATTGAGATTTGACAACTCTGATACGACAACCATAGAGCTTTGCGTCGACGACACGCACCGAACATAAAACCGCGCTACGTCCGTCATAGAAGCAGTAGGAGGTTGTCGTCTGCTAGAACAAAAAAAAAACAAAACAAAGACCTGAAAAAATATTCATAATGTGTAACTTGTTTCTTGAATAACCGTTTATTACTTTTAAAGTTATTTTACCAGATAACATACATTTTTTAGTTTATTGCAGCGACATATGTTTTTTTAACTCACACAGAGATTCAAGTCAAATCCATCCACAGCTAAAGCCACACATCGCTTGTCTTCTTTGTTTCCGTGGGCATGCCGTTTCGGTGCGTCTCTCATGTGTTCGCGCTGCTACACACAAGAGCACGAAATATTAAATTTACGCAAGGAAGCGCCGTTCCTCGTTCGTACGATGTGCAAAGATTGCGCGCTATTCCCGCGGTTTTTCGAGTGCGAATCAAGTGCGAGTTGTCCAAAGAATCTGCGGTTTGTGCGGGCGCTCGAAAGACTCCGAGGTGACGGCTGACGCCTGTGGTCGCTTCCCTCAGGACAGTGTGAAAGAAACTAAAGGTAAGGGGGACACTTTCTTATGTAGACTAAGTATACCACTCAGTGCAAGTGTGTTGCCGCATTCGAACGAGGCGTCGTGAAACGGTCGCCCTACGCACCTTTGCGAGTGCGGTTGCCGATTCACTTTGACAACGCTAACGCCAGCAGAACCATGGCGCATCGGCGCGGCCTTGTTGGAGCTGATTCGAGACAACTGCGGCAACATGCATGTGTATGGTGATGGATTTTTTTATATGTGGAATGTAGTGAGGAGGACGCACACGGCGCTTGCTACGTTGTTGATTAAACGAAGCCTGCAGTGCCATTTGATGCAAAGGAGCATTTTTGTTACGTTCGCGGGCGATACCATTTGTAACTTTGCTCGATTCACCTAGCCAACCGCCTAAGTGGCTTGATTAGCATACGTTCACGGTACAGCGTTTTATGCCCCTAAACAGTGGCGTGTGCTTGTTAGGAGATATAGTTTGTGTGCCTAGTGTAGAGAGAGAGAGGTGTTCGTGCAATAAGTATGTGTACCTGCAAGACGCCTTTGCTTGTAACTAATAATGTACCGGCCAGCACCTACATTGTACGCCTGACTTTGAAGAAAACTCGCATGCACAATGTGAGATTTTGTAATCTGCCAGAGTTGCTTTTTATAAAATAATACACTGCCAGCATGTTCAAAATATGTTTCGCTGCTGTGTGGCAGGGGTGCGGTTATCACGCTGTTGTGTAGTTGCTGGTGCAAGCACTTATAGTTTCATGCATTATTACTTCTCATCTAACTCATCAGGTGTTTGGCTGTTTCAGCACAAACAAGGCAAACAGGGAAGGAAGACGGGTAATGACAGGACCAGTGCCGACTTTTGTTAACAGGAGAATACCCATGTTGGTGTATTTATTGTGACAGCCTTTCTGTGTTACTTTTTCGCCCAATTTATGCAACGACAAAGTTGTCAGCAATATGAGAGAGAACACTGAAATTATCTTTTAAAGATCATGGTGACTAAATGTCTAGTAATTGACAGCACAATGTACGAACAAAAGACATCAGTATGATCAATGTAGGACGACTACAGTCTTGCATCTAAAAATGTGTTGTGCAAAATGTTGCCTAAGTAAGAAACCTCTCTATGTTTGCAAATAGTGTGACGTCACTTTGAGCACCGTGCCAGCCATTCCCTCCTTCTGTGCAAGGGCTGGTTGGCAAGAAAGTTGTTGGTGAGGTTCCTGATAAACCACTGAGATGTATGCGCTTCTGAACATGTAGCCTAATATATACGTAATCGTTTGTGCAGTTACATTGCTGCATCTGACACCTACAATTTATTTGCATATTTACATTGCTCCCTTAGGACCTAACACACAAACTTGTAGTGTGCATTGTCACTTCATGAATATCGAGCGGTAATGTTACTGAGTATATGTGAAACAAGAATCTCTGCATATAACATGAAGCCGTATGAGGCCTTCGATAAAACGAGTTATACCTTTATTAGGCTTGCGTACTCGTCGGGGCGATTCATACATGCAGCTTCAGCAAATGGTATCTTCCAGCCCGGTGACAATGTGTAACTTGAGTAGACGTCCACATCTTAAGTACATGCAATACTGTGTAAAAATCACAATATTTCTTAAATATTCATGATGAGGGATTGAATCATCGGCATCTTCTAATTGTCGTGATGCGGAAGCAAAATTAGCTTTTAAATTAAATACGTTACAAAGCTACTAAATTAACATGTTAACAATCATAAATGGTGGTTACATTGTAACACATTCATGCAGTGTTCTATGCAAGACCTAAAGAGCTTATAAAGCTATTATTTACAAGAGATAAGCAATATTATACACATCATTCAAGCTACAATCAATATATTTTTTATTTTTCTGTATGCTGCAGTTGCGAATAGAGACATTGCAGCGTTGATGGTACACAAATGAGGTGACTGTACCGTAATTTCACGAGCTCCACCTAAGCCACGGGATGGTGGCACAAAACACAATGTAACAGGAATTTTGGAACGAAATCTTTAAACGTAAATAATAATCATAGCATTGTGAAAGTGTGGCGCTGTGTTTATCTCAAGAACGCCTTGTGGTGATTGTCGAAATGCTGCTTGAGGCTCCGGTACCACTGTAGATTTGGGAGGTCACAGCCATAAAACTTATCGTCGAAGCTTTCAGAGCCCTCCACTACGGCGTCTCTCATAATCATATAGTGGCTTTGGGACGTGAAACCCAACATATCAATCAAGAATAACAGAAATAAACTGCCAACAGAAAAGTTGGGTGCATGTGCTATCTGTAAGTGCTTACACCTTACTACATAAAGCATGCTCATTCCTTTTTAAATACCGATATTGAAAATAACTGCTCTATTAGAAATGTAAAAGGTAAGGCACAACTGAACGACTCTATAAAAAGTGACCCTTATATGACATCACGTTTTCTTATAACAAAATTGACAAAGACTCTGAATTATCATTATGCAAGAAAAAATATTGAAAAGAACATTCAAGTTTGAAGTCATAGTTTTTAATATGGCTACTATGACTATTACCGAGAAATCGAGCTCAACAAGGCTAATGTTAGTCCGTTAGTCCTTAAGGCCTACTATGTTCACTAGACAATGAACTATACCACAAAAAGCACAGCGTTCTGGCAAAGCCCCACACACAAAAAAAGAAAGCAGACCTTTTTGTTACTACCTATGTAGTGAAGAAGATGACTGCTACTCAGAAAGGCAGGGGATTTGACTCAGTCGGTGAAGAAGACGACGTTTGGTTGGCTGGATACTCAGACTGGTTCCGCCATTACGTGTCGTGACCGCTCTCCTGTTTTATAAAAGAGTGCCACACTAAAACGCCCCTTTTTAATTGGTGGAGAGGGCTGGGTAATGCCTAATCCTGGAATTGCGAAACCGTACGTTGCCTCCAGTTGCTACAATGTCTACGGACGAATATCAGCAGGCGGCCGCCTCGGCTCCAACTACTGCAGCTCCCGTCTGTCTCGGCTCTTTTCGGCAACGCGATCCGCATACCTTCAGTGGAACCGATGACAAAGACGTGGAAGACTGGCTTGACGAATACGACCGGGTGAGCAAGCACAACAAGTTGGACAATGCGCACAAGCTTACTGTCGTCCAATTTTATTTGAGTGACGTAGCCAGTCTGTAGTACCGTAATCACGAGAGAGACCTCCCCACCTGGTTGGCCTTCCGAACGGCGTTCGCGGACTTGTTTGGCCGTACAGCGCTTCGCAAACTACGGACCGAACAGCGCTTGCGTACTAGGGCTCTGCAGAGTGGTGAGAATTACACCAGTTATGTCGAAGATGTGGTTGACCTTTGCCGGCGTGTCAACTCGGCCATGACAGAAGCCGAGAAGATCAAACAAATCTTGAAAGGCTGACTGACGACGCATTTCAGATGCTTGTCGCCAAAAGCCCGCAAACGGTAGCGGAAGTGATCCAACTTTGTCAGAGCTATGATGAGCTCTGGAAACAGCGTGACACCACTTGTCGTGCCAACGCGCCATGTGCAACAATCTCCGCTTTAACGTCACCTGGCACTACTATAGACTACAACACTTTGCTTCTCGAGATCAAGCAATTTGTACGAGAGGAGGTCGCACGCCAGTTGTCCCTCGTGCGTTATACCTCCGAAGGTGCCCCATCTACTTTAGCGCCATCAATACGGCGAGTAGTCCAGGAGCAAGTGTCCGAGGCGCTACCAGCAGCTCACTCACCACCCGTGGCTGCTCCATTGACCTAAGCCGAGCAATGAACGGAACCCGACGGCCACCTCTCGCGAACGGCCACGTTTCTTTGTCATGAACGCCGACGTCCACGCGCCCCTTTGTCGTACCGACTGAGTCTATGTACCAGGCTGCCCGCCCTTTCTCACGACCACCACCTCCGCGCTTTCAGAACCCTTGGCACACTCAAGACAACCGCCCCATATGCTTGGCCTTTGGAATTGCGGGCCACTTGGCACGATTTTGTCGACAGCGTGAGTTTTTCCTGCGTGACGACGTCAGGCCCAACAATTATGATTTCCCACAACGACCAGAGCCTGCTGTATCTGGCGAGACTGTGACAATGGACAAATTTTCACCTCGCCGGAACTTCAACAGACACCTGTCGCCTTCACCTCAACGCAGTTTCCTTTCCCCTATGCTACGTCAACCTCGCCCCGTCCCTCAGGAAAACTAGGAGCCGCAGTTCCGGGGGCAAGAACTGCGGATCTTTCGAACTCCACAAGACCTTGTTTTTCGCCGTCCAACGTCGTTGCTGTCTCCGTTGAAGGTATACCTGTTTTTGCATTGGTCGATACTTGCGCCGCAGTGTCTGTAATGACTGAAAAACTTTGCCGTCGACTAAATACAGTCACAATGCCTCTTCACGACTTTGTTTTGAGCACTACGAGCGAGCAACGAATTCGCCCTTTTGCTGCATGCACAGCACGTGTCGCTATTGCTGACAATATTTATGTCGTCGAGTTTGTAGTGCTCCCGCAGTGTTCCCATGACATTATATTAGACTGGGACTTTCTCTGCACTCATCATGCCGTCGACTGTGCTCGCGCCGAAGTGGTGTTCGCACCGTTATGCGACGCTGCTTCACTCGACTCGTCAATTTCACCTGCAAAAGTTTTCGTTGCCGCCGACACTTCGATACCCCCGTTCTCGTCCGCCCTAGTTCCGCTTTCCTGTGACGTCTCTAGTGGCTCAACTGTTCTTTTTACGCCTTCTGAAACTGCTGTTCGCCGCAAGTGCTTCCTGATTCCGTTCGCCGTTCTGAATGTTCACGATGCATCAAGTGCAATTTATGTTTCAAATTCGTTTCCCTCGCCTTCCAAGTTACTGTACGGAGAGTACTTGGGCTTTGCCAATGACATTGATCCCTCGAGTGCACGTGTAGTTCCTGACCACTCGACTACGCTACCTATTGACGCTGTTGATTGCTGCGCGTCATCCTCTTCCCCATCATTCACCGACGCAATTTCGCTCTGCATCGACACCAACCTTACGGCCCAGCAGCGCACCGACATCATCGCCTTCCTCGAGCGCTTCCACGCGAGCTTCGACCACCAGCAACTGACTTTCGGTCGAGCTTCCACAGTATCTCACAAAATCAACACTGCCCTTCACGCTGCCTTACGTCAGCGTCCGTATCGGGTATCGGCATCGGAGCGTCGCATATTCGCGGAACAAGTTGACGACATGTTGAAGCGAGGTGTTATTGGGCCCTCTAACAGCCCGTGGGCATTCCCAGTTGTTCTAGTCAAGAAAAAGAATGGCTCAATAAGATTCTGCGTCGACTACCGCCGGTTGAATAAGATTACACGCAAAGATGTTTACCCGCTACCCCACATAGACGCTGCCCTTCACTGCTTACAAGGAGCGGAGTTCTTCTCGTCACTAGATCTGCGTTCAGGTTATTGACAGGTTCCCATGGCTGAGGCTGATCGCCCCAAGACGGCTTTTGTTACCCCTGATGGCTTATACGAATTTAACGTCATGCCATACGGGCTCTCCAATACGCCTGCCACTCTCGAGCGCATGATCGACAACATCCTCCGTGGCCTGAAATGGCAGACATGTCTGTGTTATTTAGATGATGTCGTGATATTTTCAAGCAACTTCTCAACGCATCTTCAGCGGCTCGAGACAGTGCTTACTTGCCTCACCTCCACCGGTCTACAGCTCAACTTGAAGAAGTGCTGCTTCAGCGCTCGAAAACACCCAATTTTGGGCCATGTTGTATTTAGAGATGGCATTCTTCCGGATTCGACGAAACTTCGTGCTGTTGCACAATTTTCTAAACCGAAGACCTTAAAAGAACTTCGCAGCTTCCTCGGTTTATGTTCATAATTTCGTTGTTTTATTCGACACTTCACCTCCATCATATCGCCCTTGACTTACCTTCTCGGCGGCAACAACGACCCTTCTAGTTGGTCGTCAGCTTGTGATGATGCATTTGCCACACTCCGCCACCTTCTTACGTCGCCTCGAATACTGCGTCATTTTGGTCCTCTTGCCCCGACGGAAATACACACGGATGCTAGCGGAGTTGGCTTCGGTGCTGTGCTCGCCCAGCGTAAACCTGGATTTCATGAGTACGTCGTCTCTTACGCCAGCCGTGCACTCACAAAAGCAGAAGCCAACCTTTCAGTCACCGAAAAAGAGTGTCTAGCCATCATATGTGCCATAGGCAAGTTTCGACCCTGTTTTACGGGCACCCATTACGTGGTTACAGATCATCACGCATTATGTCGGCTTTCCTCGTTAAAAGAGCCCACCAGCCGGCTCGCCCGTTGGTCGCTTCTGCTACAAAAGTACGACATTCACGTCACTTGCCCGTCTGGCCGAAAACATTCCGACGCAGACGCTTTGTCCCGATCACCTCTACCACGTAGTGACAAGTCGCCGTCTTCGCCTGCCCCCGACGTATCTGTACTTAGTGTCAGCGACATGCTACAGGAGCAACGAAAAGATCCTTGGATCGCTTCACTTATCATTTTGTTGAGTCGAGCTCCCTCGCAAAATATATCTAGAGGTATACGCCGTCACATACAGCACTTAGATATCAGAGATGGTTTGTTATACAGACGGAAATATCTCTTCGAAGGACGCCAATGGCTCCTAGTCATTCCCAGTCGTCTCCGCTCAGACATATGCGCCTCCTTTCACGATGACCTACAATGCGCCCATGCTGGAGTGTTAAAAACTTACACCCACCTGTCCCACCACTACTACTGGCGTGGAATGTATCGTTTCGTTCGTTGCTACGTACGTTACTGTCTCGCTTGCCAACGCCGGAAGAATCCTACTCCAAATTCTCCAGCTCCACTACAACCCTTCCCTTGTTCTTCCCGACCGTTTGACCGTGTTGGTATCAATCTGTATGGACCTCTTCCGATAACACCTGCTGGAAATCGCTGGGTAATCGTCGCTATCGATCACCTTACGCGCTACGCAGAAACTTCACCACTCTTTTCTGCGTCAGCCAGTGACGTCGTTCGGTTCATACTGCATCAGATCATTTTACGTTACGGTGCACTACGTGAACTTCTGAGTGACCAAGGGCGTGTGTTTTTTTCGGACGCCGTCAAATCGCCTCTCAAAGAATGCCAATTCATTCGTCGCACCACCACCACGTATAATTCTCAAATTAATGGCATTACAGAACAATTCAACCGTACAATTGGAGAGATGCTGTCAATGTACGTTGCAACGTATCCCACCGATTGGGGCAGTATTCTCCCTTTTGTAGCATACGCGCATAATACTGCTGTCCAGACAACCACTGGTTTCTCTCCATACTTCCTTTATTATGGTCGCGAGCCCTCTTGCACACTAGACACCATCCTTCCTTACCACCCGGTTGTTGCTGAGTTGACGACGATGTCACAAGCTGCTAAATACGCGGAAGAGTGTCGTCAGCTTGCCTGCTCCTTCACAAGTGCTGAACAGCAACGACAGAAACACCACCGCGATAGCCCGAGGCCTCCGGCTTCTTATGCATGAGATTACCTTGTCTGGCTTCGCATCCCTTCAACCAGCCCTGGTCTCTCAACGAAACTGACGTACAAGTATGACGGCCCTTACCGTGTGGTTAAGCAAACTTCACCCGTCAATTACATCGTCGAGCCGCTAGAGCAGCCCCAAGATCAACGACACCGTGGACGTGAGACCGTCCACATAGACCGCCTAAAACGGTATTATGATCCCTCTATTGTCTCCTGCCCATGAGTCGCAAGGATGGCTCTTTTCCGGAGGGGAGGAAAATGTAGTGAAGAAGATGAGTGCTACTATGAAAGGTAGGGGGTACGACTCGATCGGTGAAGAAGATGACGTTTGGTTGGCTGGGTACTCAGAGTGGTTCCGCCATTACCACTTGATGTGTCGTGACCGTTCTCCTGCTTTATAAAAGAGTGCCACTCTAAAACGCCTTATTTTACCTACAATGCCTTTAAAATGGTATTTTTACCTGTACTTGCTGCTTTTTATCTAAGTAACTGGTGTGAAACAATTTAGCTGAAAATGCAATGTGCCTCCAAAGCCTGTTGGTTGAATCTGAATTTTTTAAAAAAAGGGTGAAGCTTGCACTAAATTAAGCTCCAAAAACCTTGGAACAGCGAGACTGCATGACTCTTAGGACTACTTTGGTTACCTGTGTTTTGTTTCTGGGCCTAAGCATGAAAACTAGGGCTTAATTGAATTGCTCCTAACAAACACGTGCTTTCGAAATTGCCCGAGCGTCAAAGGATGCTCAGAAATTTGTTGTTTTTCCCACGGGGCCATTCTACACCAAACATCCAAACTATACTGCCTGGCGACCATCACAGATATATATATAGTTTAAAAATGATGGTAATTTCCTTATTGGAAAATAGTTATTTGCATAATTATTTTGAAGAGAAAAAGTAGTGGTCACGCGGGTACCTTCAGAATTTTGCAGAATGTCGTGCGGGTGTTATTTGTGAGAAAAATTTAAAAGTACCGCTTTTTCTTGCCATATCAAAATTTATCAACATATTAAGTAAAGGTGCTTCTTCAAATTAATTGAAGCCGAGAAACATCAGTGCAATTTTTCCGCTACATAGGCTTTGAAGAATTCAGCCATATAGTTTATTGTTCGCATTTCTTGTATGGCAATACTGCACTCTGTAAGAATATTTGAGCCACAGTACTCCCTCCTCAGAAGTTATATTTCACAAAAAATACTGTTAGGTCCAGATTACAAGTATCACTATATAATCGTTTTTGTCCACATTGAGATGCAATTTGAACTATGTGTTTGTCTAATGGAAAATTACTTTTATGTGTAAGTTGAAAGTAATAAACAGTTCTTGTTAAAAGGCAAGTGTTATCATTACAATTTTTGTTTCAATGAGGAAAATGATTTTTGAAGTCTCCTATTGAGGGCCATGGAGAGCTTCGGAA
The DNA here is from genome assembly GCA_013436015.1 of Rhipicephalus annulatus. Taxonomy (NCBI): domain Eukaryota; kingdom Metazoa; phylum Arthropoda; class Arachnida; order Ixodida; family Ixodidae; genus Rhipicephalus; species Rhipicephalus annulatus. Next base: position 835,584 of record WOVY01000043.1, on the reverse strand, counting down.
CGAAAGCTGTCGTATATCAAATGCAGAAAACAGCCATCATTAGGAAACTTCGAAAATAATTTCTTCTTTAAAACAAAGAGTAATCATATAACTTGCCATATAAAGAGAACTGCTTCCTTGCTTTTGATGTGGCAAAAAAATTGCACTAATATTACTGAGCTTCATGCACTACACACAATCACCTTTACTTAATACCATAGACCAAATTTTGTGTAGAAGAGGTGGTATTTTCGAAATACTTCTTTTTACAAACAACATCCAGACGACATTCTGGGAAGTCCAGAAGGCACCACGGTGACCTAATATTTTGTTCTCTGTGATATATATTAGCATTTTGCTATTTTCAATACAGTACAGGAGCACAATTTATTTTTTTCAAAACACACTTATGATAGTTGGCGAAATGGCTGAGATGTTTGATGTGGAATTGCCTCACTGCCAGCATTTGTTCTTCCGAAGCTCAAGCTATCATCTCTCTGTTACTGCCTTCCTTAGATACGATGCCTGCATAAGAAAGAAAAAGACAGGCAGGTCTGACAAAGTTCACAAGGCAAGATATATTATTGTTGGATAAATTCATCACCATAAACGGCAGCAAAATAACATTCATTTTGAGTAGTCCAAGACACAAGCTATATACCAGTTGTGGAGATAGGTCTTCACAAGGCTTACCTACTATGCGCAACCGTGTAGGGATCCACTGCCGCTGCGAGCGAAGACGTTGCGGCCTGGTTCGTCGTTTTCTCCGGCACGGCGCAGAAACCACGCACGAGGCAGGATAACAACAACAACGGGTTATTTAACCCAAGATGTAGCACAGTGCGACACTCACAAGCTTGCAGGCTGTATAGAGAACTCCGCAAGACCGAGCAAGTACGCTTGCTTAGGGCGCTACTACTCCCGCACAAGGGCCGAAGTCGAACACACGAACGAGAAGCCGCCTGCTAAACAGCGTGTCAACCTCTCTTGGAGGCCTGAGATCATCTGCCGCGACGAGCGAATCGACGGGCGCAACACAGCTCGTAGCGGAGGAGGATGTCACGCACGCCCAATGGAAAATGGCGCTGCTTTTTGACGCAGGCCCGCGCAGCGCACCAGCGTATCGCGCCCAGACATGCCTACGCGGGAAGAAGCCGACGGTTGACTGGCCCAGACCAATAGGCGCCCTGGCAGCCATCTTGGCGGATGCCGGTGCTTATGCGCGCCCGGGCTACGCTAGTGGCGCGCGTGCGGCAGCTGGGGAATGAGGTGCCAGGTAGGAGGGTGCTCTCGATTCCCTCGTTCCCCGTCCTAAGACCGAGGCCGCCCTAAAGACGCCGTAATGACAACATCCACCGACACAGAAAAAACTGAGGTCCAGGTCCATGCCATCCACGAGATTGTCGGGCGCCCCGGTGTCTTCGTTCGACGGCGTCTCAGCAGGAGCCTGGGGCCGCGGGAGGGCGGCGGACACCGCTGCGGCGATGGCCGACTTGAATTAAGATTCCGTGACGAGCGCCGCCACGACTGCCTGAATAAAGTCGGTCGACAGGGCGGGTTGAAGGCCCGGGCAAGGCGGCACCGCTGGAGTGGACATGACCGCAGGGGCACCACCGGACTTCGCTCGGTGAACCCTCGAACGGAGGTGGGTACCCTCGTGCACCAGAAGAACACCACAAGCGTCGCAGTAGGAGGCCTCAGAAACAGGTTGCATCGAGGCACCTCCGGAAGCGTCGAGCAGGTCCGAATGGGTGCGTGCACAGAAAGGACGCGGGACGCACTCGGGGTCTACCCCCATCCTGACTTTGCGTTGCTTGGACCAGCGACGAGTCGACAGGAAGGCGACTGAGGCCTCAGTGCCTTGTTAGAACGTCCACGTAGCGACTTCATGACGAGGCGGTGTCTTGTTAGCCGGGGCCGGGGGAGCATTCGACGGAGGTGGCATGGACGCGGCCAGTGCCTGGGGAGCGACCGAGCACGCGGCTGGTCTCCCGGGGCTTTTCTTGGAAGAACGGGTCACCGAGGAGGAGATAACGAAAGCTGGGGTGTCGACAAAAGCCGAAACGCAACTGAAAGTGCGGCCCCGGAGGCGCGACAGGCTGGCCCAATAAAGAGAGCCTACTCCGTCGGATTGAAGGTTGCGTCAGCCAATAGGGCGCACGCTTCCCTTCTACCGCCGACTACGCGGAAAATACCCAGTGAGAGAGTGAGCCACCGGGGAAAGGGCTTTTCTCTTTTGGGGAGCCGGGAGCGCTGGGAACTGAGTTGATATTCCAGTGCGCAGCGCGTGTGATGTTGTTAAAAGGGAGAAAGCTCACCAGGTAGCCATTACTGTTGCTGCTGGATGGGCAATCGCACAGCAGCTCTAATCTCCGCTCCCTTGCATTGAGGGAATGAGGTCCCGCTACACGCCAGGGGCGAAAATCAGTCTAAGTACGTTTTCGCAGGTTGCACCAGTGGCGTGGTTTGCAACCAGCCTTATCCCGGTTTTCCTGTGGTTCGGTGACCGCCTCCTCCTCCCCGATGTCGTTGCTGCCGGCAAAGAAAGATTTGAGGTAAGAGACGTTAACTGGACCGCCGACTGGTCTCCCTTTGAAGTCAGCTAGATTGTATACCAGGGGCGACACTTTGGTGTGCACTCGGTATGGGCCCAACCACTTGGCCGAAAGGGAGGCCGAGATGCCTTTGGCGGTGTCACTCAAGACGTGATTGCGCCTGAGGACGAGATCGCCGACATCGTAACGGACATCCCGATGCGACCGGTCGTATTGAGCCTTCTGACTAGCTCGCGCTTTCGCCAGGTTGGAACGCGCCAGGTCCAGGGCCGCGTCCATCCGTGAGCGCAGTTCTGCCGCATAACCAGACGGGCTGACCTTCACGGAACTTGCCCAACCACCGCCCAGTAGGACGCAGTCCTTGGGGTTAGGCAGCTCTTTTCGAAAGTTGAGGAAAGCGGGTGTGTACCCTGTCGAGCGATTGACCGTAGACTGCAACGAGAAGCCGATCTCGTTAAGACAAGCATCCTAATCCCTGTGTTGCTGCGCGAAGGCTGTCAGCAAGGGCTTGAGGTTCCGGTTGATCCGTTCGGTCAGGTTGGCCTGTGGGTGATACGTGGTTGTTTTATGGTGCTTAATGCCAAAGGCAGCAAACGCATTCACAAACACCTTGGCCGTGAAATAGGACGCATTGTCCGTGAAACTCCGCCGGAAAGCCAAAGCGGATAAAGGCCTCGGTCAACTTGTCCAAGATTACGCGTGGTGTTAACTTCCAAAGGGGAAACAGTTCGACCCACTTCGTGAAGTGATCTGTGAGAGCCAGGGGAAAAACACGGCCTCTCCGGCTTCTTGGAAAACGTCCCATAATGTCACAGGCCGCGACCTGCCAAGACGATACCGGCAAGCGTACTTGCTCGGTCTTGCGGAGTTCCCTATACGGCCTGCAAGCCTGTGAGTATCGCACTGTGCTGCATCTTGCGTTAATAAACCCGTTGTTGTTGTTATCCTGCCTCGTGCGTGGTTTCTGCGCCGTGCCGGAGAAAACGACAAACCAGGCCGCAACGTCTTCGCTCGCAGCGGCAGTGGATCCCTACACGGTTGCGCATAGTGGGTAAGCCTTGTGCAAACCTATCTCCACAACTGGTATATAGCTTGTGTCTTGGACTACTCAAAATGCATGTTATTTTGGTGCTGTTTATGGTGATAAATTTATACAACATGAATATATCTTGCCTTGTGAACTTTGTTATACCTGCCTGTCTTTTTCTTTACTATTCAGGCATTGTATGTAATGAAGGCAGTAACAGAGAGGTGATAGCTTGAGCTTCGGAAGAACAAATGCTGGCAGTGAGGCAATTTGCACATCAAACATCTCAGCCAATTTGCCAACTATCCTAATTGTGTTAAAAAATATTGTGATCGTTTACTGTATTGAAAACAGCAAAATGCTAAAATATATCGCAGAGAACAAAATATTAGGCCACCGTGGTGCCTTCTGGACTTCCCAGGATGTCGTCTGGATCTTGTTTGTAAAAAGTAAAAAGAAGTATTTCCGAAATACCGCCTCTTCTACACAAAATTTAGTCCACGGTATTAAGTAAAGGTGATTGTGTGTAATGCATGAAGCTCAGTAATATTAGTGCAATTTTTTGCCACATCAAAAGCAAGGAAGCAGTTCTCTTTATATGGCAAGTTATATGATTACTCTTTGTTTTAAAGAAGAAAAATATTTTTTGAAGTTTCCTAATGATGGCTGTTTTCTGCATTTGATATACGACAGCTTCTGTTCCGAAGCTCTCCATGGCCCTCAATAGGAGACTTCAAAAATCATTTTCCTCATTGAAACAAAAATTGTAATGATAACACTTGCCTTTTAACAAGAACTGTTTATTACTTTCAACTTACACATAAAAGTAATATTGAATTAGACAAACACATAGTTCGAATTGCATCTCAATGTGGACAAAAACGATTATATATAGTGATACTTGTAATCTGGACCTAACAGTATTTTTTTCGTGAAATATAACTTCTGAGGAGGGAGTATTTGTGGCTCAAATATTCATACAAAATGCAGTATTGCCATACAAGAAATGCAAACAATAAACAATTTGGCTTAATTATTCAAAGCCTATGTAGCAAAAAAAATTGCACTTATGTTACTCGGCTTCAAATACTTGAAAGAAGCACCTTTACTTAATATGTTATCAAATTAGATATGGCAAGAAAAAGTGGTACTTTTAAATTTTTCTCCCAAAATACACCCGCACGACATTCTGCAAAAATCTTAAGGTACCAGCGTGACCCTTACTTTTTTCTCTTCAAAATATTTCTGCAAATAACTATTTTCAAAAAAGGAAATTACCATCATTTTTAAACTATATATATCTGTGATGGTCGCCAGGCAGTATGGTTTGGATGTTTTGTGTAGAATTGCCCCGTGGGAAAAACAACAAAATTCTGAGCATCCTTTGACGCTCGGGCAATATCGAAAGCATTTGTTTGTTAGCAGCAATTCAATTAAGCCCTAGTCTTCATGCTTAGGCCCAGAAACAAAACACAGGTAACCAAAGTAGTCCTAAGAGTTACGCAGTCTCAAGGCTTGTGGAGCATAATTTAGTGCAAGCTTCACCCCTTTTTTTTAATTCAGATTCAACCAGCAGGCTTTGGAGGCACAGTCCATTTTCAGCTAAATTGTTTCACAGCAGTTACTTAGATAAAAAGCAGCAAGCACAGGTAAAAATACCATTTTTAAAGGCATTGTAGGTAAAATGAGCCGTTTTAGAGTGGCACTCTAAAACAGGAGAGCGGTCACGACACATCAAGTGGTAATGGCGGAACCAGTCTGAGTACCCAGCCAACCAAACGTCGTCTTCTTCACCGACTGAGTCGGATCCCCTGCCTTTCTGAGTAGCACTCATCTTCTTCACTACATAGGTAATAACAAAAAGGTCTGCTTTCTTTTTTGTTTATGGTGCTTTGCCAGAACGCTGTGCTTTTTGTGGTATAGTTCATTGTCTAGTGAACAAGGCCTTAAGAACTAACGGACTAACATTAGCCTTGTTGAGCTCGATTTCTCGGTTATAGTCATAATAGCCATATTAAAAACTATGACTTCAAACTTGAATGTTCTTTTGAAGATTTTTTCTTGCACAATGATATTTCAGAGTCTTAATCAATTTTGTTATAAGAAAACGTGATGTTATAAGAGGGTCACTTTTTATAGAGTCGTTCAGTTCTACCTTACCTTTTACATTCCTTATAGAGCAGTTATTTTCAATATCGGTATTTAAAATTCAATGAGCATGCTTTATGTAGTAAGGTGTAAGCACTTACAGATAGCACATGCACCCAACTTTTCTGTTGGCAGATTATTTCTGTCATTCTTGAATTATATGTGGGGTTTCACGTCCCAAAGCCACTATATGATTATGAGAGACGCCGTAGTGGAGGGCTCTGGAAGCTTCGACCACGTGGGGTTCTTTAACGTGCAAGCAAATCTGAGCACACGTACCTACAGCATTTCTGCTTCCATCGGAAATGCAGCCGGGATTTGATACCGCGACCCTGGGGTCAGCAGCCGCATTTCTGTTACTCTTGTTCCCCGATTTCCTTGCAGTTCGGTTATAGTTGTTTGGCTTGCACAGATTTTTAATGGCACCTGCCTGATACTGCTTGCTTTCATAATGATTTTAACCTTCATAAGTTGCATAGGTTTACCTCTCAAAATTGTTCAAGATGCCAATTTTGTGCTACGAACTGTATGTTATAAAGACAGCAGATGTACATGCACACACTATAAATGTATATTGAGTTTTCACTGGTAGTTCCTAAAGCTTTACTGTGCAGGAAGCATTTAAATCATAATTTCGTAAGGACATATCAATAGATTATCTCTATCATTGAAAATCGTGACAACAACCTAGTTATTTTCACTGTGACAAGCACGCTGTTTTCTTTAATCTGGCAGAACTTATTTATACACCTATTTCTTCTATTATTCACATATGCATAACATAAAGAATTGTGTGCCTTACAATTTATGTTTTATTCTGTGCGTTATATTTCTTGTGCATGTGAACTAAAGCGCCAACATGTGTCTCTGACATCATTTGTGCCGATTATTTACATTTCCAGGTGCCTATGAAGGACACATAAGTTCTATGGCTGTGACCTCCCAAATCTACATTGGTGCCGGAGCCTCAAGCAGCATTTCGCCGATCTCCACAGGCGTTCATGAGATCAACACAGCGCCACACTTTCACAGTGCTATGATTATTATTTACGTTTAAATATTTCGTTCCAAAATTCCTGTTACATTGTGTTTTGTGCCACTATCCCGTGGCTTAGGTGGAGCTCGTAAAATTACGGTGCAGTCACCTCATTTGTGTACCATCAACACTGCAATGTCGCTGTTCACAGTTGCAGCATACAGACAAATAAAAAATATATTGATTGTAGCCGGGATGATTTGTATAATAATGCTTCTCTCTTGTAAATAGTAGCTTTATAAGCTCTTTGAGTCTGATTGATAGATGATTGATTGATATGTGAGGTTTAACGTCCCAAAACCACTACATGAATATGAGAGACGCCGTAGTGGAGGACTCCGGAAATTTAGACCACCTGGGGTTCTTTAACGTGCACCCAAATCTGAGCACACGGGCCTACAACATTTCCGCCTCCATCGGAAATGCAGCCGCCGCAGCCGGGATTCGAACCCGCGCCCTGCGGGACAGCAGCCGAGTAATTTAGAAACTAGACCACCGCGGCGGGGCAGCTCTTTAAGTCTTGCATTGAACACTGCATGAACGTGTTACAATGTAACCACCATTTATGATTGCTAACATGTTAAATTAGTAGCTTTTTAACGTATTTTTTAAAAGTCAATTTGGTTCCGCATCACGACATTTAGAAAGATGCCGATGATTCAATCCCTCATCATGCATATTTAAGAAATATTGTGATTTTTACACAGTATTGCATGTACTCAAGATGTGGACGTCTGTTCAATTTACACAATATATTGCTTTGCACTAGATTCAGACGTAACATGCACACATTTCAGTAATTTCTGCATGACACGTCTTTCCATAAAATACGGAGACCGGATCATACGTCTCTCCATAAAATGCGCAGTCCGCATCATACGTCTTTCCATAAAATGCGGAGTCCGCATCATTGGGCTTACATATTCCAATAATTCCGTACTTGATGTCTCCGCGTCATACGGAACGTTTCAGTAGGGACGTGACAGAATAAAAAAGGAAGGCACCACTACCACTAACTGCTATATCTGTTCAGCTTGTAGGCTGCAAGCAATTATAAAGACAAGACTGCAAGGGTCAAATGATGCACACATTCACTGCAAGTCTAGACACTGGGCACCTAATGTCAGACAGCGCAACGATGCAGTTTCATCTGATTGTGATTGATTGATTGATTTGTGGACTTTAACGTCTCAAAACCACCATATGATTATGACAGACACTGCAGTGGAGGTCTCCGGAAATTTCGACTACCAGTGGATCTTTAATGTGCACCCAAGTCTGAGCACGTGCGCGTACAGCATTTCCACCTCCATCCTAAACGCAGCCGCCGCAGCCGGAATTCGATCCTTCGACCTGCTGGCCCGCAGGTCGAAGGATCGAATCCTTGATTGATATGTGGGGTTTAAAGTCCCAAAACCACCATTTGATTATGAGACGCGAGAGATCGAATCCTTAGTAACTAGACCTTAGTAACTTTTAAGTTACTAAGTTACTAGGTTCTAAGGTTTAGTACCTTAGTAACTAGACCACCACGGCGGAGCTTTCATCTGATTGTCGCATCCACTCGCAGCTCCCGACTTACTTTGCCAACAAATGTACATTTTATCCCTTGTAAGGTGGTAGGTATCAATAAAACTTGCTTCGCGCTTCTGCCAACTCTTTAGCCTGGCAACAGCAATTTAAAAACTGCAGCACACATTAGGAATGCCATCAGGTGAGATGTAGTAAAAAAAGCTGTTGGAATACTGCAATATCCCGAGCAATCATTCCTAACTGAACAAGCACCCCCTGTCTTTATCGAGAGATTTCACATATGCACCCCCTTCTCTCCTTCCACAATTTTCACTGTCTTATTCACTGTTTTTATTCATCTGAAAAGGAAATACGAAAACAATAATGCATGCGCACCTAATAGAGAATTGCATTGGAAGCACAGGTGCACATTCTTTTTTAGGAGCTCTTTTGTCGCTACGTTGAAACCCCATATATTTTGATGCCACGGTGTGCACACGCTTCCCCAATAAGACAGTCACATGACGTTGTTGACTCTCGCAAGCTTTTCGTCTAATCATACTGGTTGTTCCAGCTCCTACCGAAACCCTGCCAAAGCACCAGGCGGCAGCACAAAAAACTAGGGGGGAGAGGAGAAAGGCAGATTTTTATCCATGACTTTGCAAGGGTCGTTCCTCCAAATCATATCGCGTTATCTTTCACACGTGAACGTGGCGGGGGGTGGCACTTGTCTCGGCATTTTATTGAAGTTCTGGCGGCATTGCTGAAGACAACGTGACCCAGAAAAAATGTCTGAGCTCCTGAAGGCTACATACCATCATTTATCACATGAGTTGCCCATTTATAAACCTGCATACCCAGGTTAACTCAACAAATCTACAAAAATGCATATAACAATTGAATTATGGCAGTGCCCAGAAATATTATTGGTCTAAAATCTACACCCCCACTTCTTTTGAGTAGGTTATAGGTGAAAAATTATCAAACAATTGTCAGTGGGAATGTCTTGGTGAATAATAGGTGGTTTCACGCTACAACGAGAGTGATCACAAGGATAATGAAATGATGAGTTGTGTGCGTCAGCCATACAATATAGTTAGTCAAACCTCCGACAAAACACAAGAAAAGCTAAAAAACTTATTTTAATTGTCAAAAAAGCATAGTCCAAAGATACATAAGAAGTTTTGTTGAGAGTTTATTTAAACCTAAGCAGCTTGAAAACTTCCTATAGCTGTGCTAACACCACGCTATTATACGGCTAGAAAACTTCTAGCAAGAATTCTTAAAAAACGTCTTTCTAGTTTATAAAAAACTTTTGTAAACGTTTACTAGAACATTATTATCAGAGACCTTGTAAACTTCTTGCGGAAGTTCTAAAAAGACCTTTGATTGATTTTAACACCTTTTTATACAATTCTTTTTTATGCAAACCAGCTTGTTGAGAGTTTCCCCTGGTTAATTTGTTGCATCTTGTCAGTGTTTTGCAATCGGGGCATTTAGAAAATCACATTTGAGAATGACAAAGAGAGAAAGCAGCATAATATGACATTGTGATGAGTGAAGAAAACAACGACAACTACGAAAGTGCGGGGCAAGGTGCGTGTGATTTCGAGCCAAATGTGAGCGTGAGGTCAGCCAATCAGCTGATGACCAGTGGTGGCCCGTATAGGTGGTGTGCTACGATTGGGCCACGTATGACCATTACGCGGGGGTAAGCTTTGTGGCTGGGGACGAGCCGAAGCAGCGGCAGACGGGAGACAGCCAGCCAAAGTGTCGGTCGCAGGCGATCCAGGTTCCGGCCAGGGAACGCGGCTCTCCACGCTATTGCCGTCCAACTACCAGCAAGGGTGACGAAGCTCTTTCTTGTGCTCTTGCTTGCCGAGGGCATCACGGATCTCGCTGAGGCGTCTCCATGGTCAGACGTTCGGCACAGCGACGTACGTGGCCTGGCTAATGGTCACGGTTGCGCCAACCATCACGTCTCGACGCAAGCTGTTCACTGGACGGGCTGGCCATTTACACGCATGGAGCATCGCGTCTCTGATGCGGGCTGACTTCTCCGCAGTCGAACCCACGCCCTCACTCCGCCAAGCGTCACCGTCACCATAGCATCACACATCGAGACGCACCCCGCGCCCGATCGCCTGTTGCCGCCTCCTGCCCTGCACCTCGGCGTTTGTCGTGGTCCGCATCTCATTGGGAGGTTTTGGAACTCTGCGCCTTGAACTCGCGTTCATTTGTTTTATCATTCGATCAGACAGTTTTGTTACTTATTCGGCTTCACGGTTTTTCTGGTTTTGTGTTCTATGTTTTTCTTTCGTGCTATGTCTTAAACGTGGTGTGTGTTGCTACCGCGTCGTCTCAAAGTCCGTTTCTCCTCACACGACACGCAAAACAAGCGTTGATGAACCGTAGCCCCGATAGGGAATGATTTTAATTACAGGCATCAAATCGAATGCTGGCATTTTTCTAACGAGCAAAATTGTGCCCTATTTTTTGAAAGAATGAATTAGTAACTGCCGTCTATCATTACGATAATATGTTTTCCTTGAAGGCTAGAAAAACTTTTAAACAATGCCGCAATTTTGTTTCTGGGGTTGCCTGGCATGCATCATACTGCACATTGAAAGGTAAGTGCAAAATTTCAACACATATTGTTGCGTACTTGTAAGCCTTTATTATACATGACAATGACTACAGACTTTGTCCTAAAATTTGCAAGTTTTATATTAACTATATTATACAAAGCAATTGAGGTGCTCGCTAGATACTTGGTCCAAGAACCTGCACACCTACAAAAGGCACAAACTGTTCTCTTCGAACAGACTTCTATCAGTGCAACGAAAAATAGCAGGCTAGCTTAGCAAACATATTTTGGCCCAGTAGAAAATATATGAAGGTAGAAAATTTTTTATAGCCATAAAGCAGCAGTCGAACAAATGATTGTTTCCACTCCAGTGCACCTAATTATAGGTATGTTAGAACCATAATTAGTCTAAATAATGGCTTTCACCCCAACTATGTGTCTAACAATCAAATTGTGATTTTGTAAACACCCGGAATTCGAATTCCATCCGAAAATATACGCATAAAAAACACAGTGAAGTAAAACGGGATAATATATTTTTGAATGCCTTCTGTCAGTTATCATTATTATTGTTAAACAGGGTTAGGTATCACTGTAATATATCACACATGGTTAGTTCATAGCAAATTTAGGTATGATTGGGTATTACCTTAAAAATCACATTATTGCACTCAAGGCATTAAATTTGAAAAGAAAATGTACTAAGGTTACAAAATCATAATAAAACAAATATTCGGTCAATATTACAGTGAAAGTAAAGTTACTGATCTGCTACAGCCTTCTTGCAGTACAAAAAGATTAATTTTAAGGAACTAAATGCACATGACACAAAAAATAAACATGACACAAAACCTTAGGAAGCAGCACTGACACATTCAGAGACGTGCTTTGTGCTTGCATTAAAATTCAGCCCTAAGAGCAAAAAACTTGCTTTGCCCATAGGTTACCGTCCAGAGGCACACAAAGTTAGACAATGTTGTCAGCAGCCCAATCAACTAAAAATAACAAAATATTGGTGCCTACAATAAGTGGGTATGTTTGCATGAAAAATTTTATGGCGGTCAAGTTTCTACCTAGTCCCACTTGACAAAATTCTTCAAGCATGTCTTTGCTCTAAGATATTGTACTCGGAAGTTTTGGTTTTCATGGTAACGCGTGCAAGGCAGTGAGGTTCAGCAAAATATTAGTCACTGGTAGGACGAGCAGTCAGTGCTTGCTATCACCAGCTGGTAGCAAAAAGGTAATCAATATAACGTTTGTCTACGGCTTCGACCCGTGGTCAGATTATATGCGGCACCTCAGGGAGTAGTAGCTGTGTGCTAGTGCTTACTGTCCTGCACGCATAATGATGCAAGCCACAACTAAACTTTCCAGCAAGATGTCTGAGCACAGGAATGCCAGAATTCTTCAGACATATGTGTAAATGTGGCTGGCTTAAATTTTTATTACGTGCATGGCCGCCTGCTGCAGTCACTAATAAATTCACTGTTGAATCTTATTCAATGGCAACGCTGACGGAGACAAATATTGTTGCACATTGTGTTGCCCTGAACATTTAGCTACCTGTAAAGGTGGTTTTTAAACGCACAATTTACCCCACTGACTTTTTTAAAGAAAAAAATGCTTAATTTTGAATATCTTGAACATGAGAGCTACTGCATACAGCAACGACGTGGATCAGTGAAGTTCCTTTTTAATAGGTAACAGAAGCCATGCACAGCTGCTGTGCATTCAGTAGCCAACATTTCCATGAGCCACCATTGATGACAGGCTTGTCCAGAATTCTTTAACACTCAGTTCATACAAGGTGCATGCATAGAATGCGATGGAAACACCGCAAAACAGTTTAGTGACATGTGTCTCTTAGCAAAACTGAATTTTTCGGTCTATTTAAAATGATTAGGAATAATGTGTCTTAAAACAAGCAGAATGTACACAAACCAGAGATGGTTACAAGAAAAACTTTCTTGGTGTTTTTGGCGAACACAGTTGCAACCTCAAGGAAGAAAATGCAATCTTTACAGTGACGATGTGTCAAAACTATGCTTGAACTATGCTCGTGCTAGTGCATCGACAGCGAATTCAATGATACCACCACATATGCATGATGGTAGCCACTTGTATCAAGTATTCATTGCAGGTAACCAATATAAATAAATATGATTTTGGTTTCAAATGCAACTAATGTACCTTTCTTCAGGCTGCTCACACTGGGACGATTATACCTTTATAGTCAGAAATCGGCATCACTAACTTGCTATTGTGTGCTGCGAAGTTATGGTCTTCAGTTTCAATAAGCCTGGTTGGCCTAAAAGGCAGTACCCCTCACTCAAGCATCACAGGCTGTCTAATGAAAAAAAAAAACGTGGATATACTAAGACATACGAGGCACCTACCTTTAACCACACCACCGCAGCAAAGCATAAAAGCTTCTGAAACAATCTCCAGAAATCAGAAACTTGGAAGCGATTGACCGCAATTTAGCAATAACATTTGATGAAACTGATTTCCGAATTTGTATAATTTCTTCAGTGCCAATAGTTTAAAAACTTGCGGTCCGTATTTATTGTTCTAAAATCAATTCGGCGTCCAATTTTCCCTTTTATCAGCAAATTGTGCATGACATATGCATGCTTACCCTGATTTATAACATTATCGCGAGTTTTAGGTAATAAATACAATATTCAATCTGCACATCTCGTGGATCCCGTTAGCATTTGTAGCGCGTGCCTTGAGAGTTTACTTTATCCATTATACTTTTAAGCTTGCCATTATTCAGAAAACGTCTTTGGAGATGGTGCTCTGAACAATTTCTATTGTACGAACACGTAAAAGTATTTTTGTAAAGTTTTGACACCAGTGCTCGGTGAGGTGCATAGAATAATTAAGACACTACAAAATTTAAACTTAGTGGAAATAAACAGACTAAAATTCATGGTGCTTGAATGCCTGGAATAATGACTTAATTAGTGTTCGCACAGTAATGTACAACACTTCGGCCACATTTATTCATGAAATATTCATTCGAAAATATAGTTCAAGGTAAACAAATGGCTTACAATTCACAGATTCAGGCCGCATCAGGCAACTTATGATGCTGGTGTATACCGTAAGTTTGCATTTTACTAAACGAGCTGCATGAACACTTAAGCGTAAGTGCAACCCTTGCGAGCGATACCTAAGACGTTGTAACACGCTGCACACGAACCCGCATCAACTCGAGGATCGCGCTAGTTTATAAAGACGCATGCTTGCGTGGATGCATACACCAACATACATTCGGTTACCCGTAGTTAAATACATCTCTGATAGTAGATATAACGTATAAAGATACTGTAGCTGTTAAAAATGGAACATAGAGAAGATGAAAGTGCCTTAGACACGTTCACTTCAATAGCGCACAATATGAACAGGCTTACGCGCTCATGGCGTGATCAGTGCCTACACCTAACAAACGCCGCAGAATTATTAAACAAACATAGTCGTCAGTCGTGAGCAGAGCCCACCTTTAACACTACTGCTGACGAAGAAGGCTGCCGCCACAACTCTGCTCAAGTTTGCCGCCGAATTTCCACTGTGCGTGCTTGCTTTACACTCCACACAAACGCACAAAACTTGTTCGCTCTTAGCTTCACACAAGTTTGCCTTTGCACTGCTGAAATACTACAGAAAAACTGCGTGGCCACATAAACAAAAACTCAATTATCGTGCACATGGTAGGAAAAACTTGGACGCCGACAGCAGCAATGTGGTACATACCTGGCGAGTGCTCCTCGATACGAAGCCACACATCCTCCCTTGAGTATTGCGCATCTTCGTAATCAGCAGCACTGACAGAACACAAAACACGAACACAAAGCGCAAGCCCACTTAAAATACTATAGAAATGGACTCAAACCAGGCTCTTTGGGAGGCGATTAAGTGGCTGGTAGCATGTTCAAACAAGTAAAAATGTTCTAGCTGCGCAGACGCACATCTTATTTGCGCATCCTGATTTCTTAATGCTGACTATAGAGCTTTGGTATTACATTGAAATATGTGAAATATATTTAAAAATTTATAATACATAAATAGGTAAAGCGAATGATATCTTAATTTAAAAAAATAAACCTAGAAAACACCAATCTAGACTTCATTCGCGAATTCTACCAAAAGTTCTAGAAACCAACGTTCCGCAAAAGTTTTGAGAAATACTACTTGTAACGAAAGTTTTTTCAACAATTTCTAAAAAGCTTCCTGTAAAAAAAGTTTATTCAACGTCACATAGTATACCTGTGTGTCCGCCTACCTTTGTAGTCATTCCGAGAAGTTTTTACGAGGTTTCGCGTTTCTTGGGCTACCATATTTACGACAAATCTTTTCCGATAAAAAATAGGACAATTTGACATATTGGGTACAGTCTGTATGGCAAACATGCAGGACAAGTTTCTCTCTTAGAAGCAAACAAATCAAATGTTTCTACTTGCAGTAAGAAAAAGAAGCCGTCCCTTGCTTCCCGCGGCTTGAGCTTGAGTAATTGCGTCCCAGAGTGGGGGGGGGGGGTATTGCGTTAATCTTACGTAAAAGAGTACTGTTAGGAAATGCCGAATTGTCGCGTCTTTATTATTAATTGAATGAAAGAGAAAGATTTCATTCAATGAGTGGTGGGATGCTGATGTTGAGTTGTCCTCGCTACTGGTTGAAGGTACTGTTGCTTCCTTCGCATCTACTCAAGTGAAGCAAAGTCAAGCGAAAGCCAAGTAAAGACGCTATTAACTGAATTCTGAACGCACGCTACATCGCTTATATAGACCCATTCCATGTTTGTAAACACAGGTAGGCCGACGTCAACATTACTAGTAAAATTATACCGATGTCCGCACGTAGCTTCCACCATAAGCACTGAGGGCTGTGATGTGCGCCAACAAAACGACGTTGTCAGACGCCATAAGCGTTGTGAAAGCCATAAGCGCTGAGGGCCGCGATGTGCGCCAGCAAACAAAACTAAGATTTGAAACGCGACTTACATCAAACCGCGACGCAGTTAGTCGGCATACTGTTTTAAATGCGAAGCATTTCTTAGCAAACTTCGGCAACTTTTAGCGTATCTAACTATCTATCTATCTATCTATCTATCTATCTATCTAGCCGCATACGACTTTTAGCTCTCCTTGCCGTTTCCATAAAGGTATCGATACCAAACTAGGTATGGCATAACATGACTGTATGCAGAAGATATTTCACTAGTCATAACATTAAAATTATGACATGTATGTCATGAATGTCATGATTTACATTTTATAGTCCTGCAGCTCTTGCAGTGGTTTCGTTTACATAGCGTGTTGCAAAACCGGCATGGTATGGCATGATTGCATGGCGAACACAAGTGACAGATCCTAACATAAACCATGACATGCGCGTCTTGTAACAACATGACTACATGCCAAGCTCATGATGCGCTCGCGGCCGTTTCGCTAGAGTCACATATACCAAATTCGGTATTGTGGTACATGAATGGACGAAGAAGGTATATGACTGGTGCAAACATGATAATAATGAGGTGCGTGTCATGTAACAACATCACTACATGCCGCGCTCATGACGCGCTGGTGGTCGTTTCGCTAGGTTCACTTATACCAAATTTGGTATTAGGGCACGGTAATGGATGTAACATGAGTACATGCTAGCTCATGATGCCGCTCGCGGCCGTTAAGCTAGCTTCACATGTACCAAACTTGGCATTACGCGGCGCGAACATACGACATAGGTATATGACACATCCAAACATGATAATCACGAAATGCGTGGCATGTAACAACACGGCTACAAGCCACACCTATGATGCGCCCGCGGCCGTTTCGCTAGCTTCACATATGCCAAATTTGGTATTACGTGACGACAATTGATGACGAAGTTGTGTGACTGGTGCAATTATGATAATCATGAGATGCGTGTCATGTGAGGACATGACTGCATGCCACAGTGAAGGTGCCAATACATTTCGACGTGACGCGGTGCGCGTACTCGTCGGCGTTCATTTCGTCGCGTCAAGCCGGTGTTGGTGCACGCCAGGTGCCGCTCCTGCCATATATAAACTCAATGGCACACTTTCTTATGAGATTTTTAAAGATAAAAAAAAAGAAAAGTGAGCCCCGTAACTGTCTGCATCAGAGTGCGACTCTTCAAGAGGAGCTCACAAGGAATGGCGGTAAGGAAGCATTAAATAGCTAGGAATTAAGGTAGAGAGAGAGATATATGCGCAGGGACAGCGAGCGATGACAGAAGGGAGAAAAGAATGCTGAAACACGGTCACACGAGTCCGAGGACGGGGCACCACTTTCGAGAGCTCTCGTCGGCCATAGGAGATGGCGTAGGGCTAATCCAGTCGGCCAGAGATGCGCTGTCCTCGTCGTAGTGGACCAGCGCCAGGAGGTGGCGTAGGACCATCGAGTCGGCCAGAGCTGCTCTGTCGTCGGAGATCGCGTGGGCACAACCAGCCGGCACGGCATCCAGCGAGTGAGTCCACCACAGGCGTACGTCGCACTGCGTAGCGTTGACGCATGCGCGCTTCAGCGCGTCCAGCATCCCTTCTTAACGAAAAGAGGGAGACGCATTGTTGTCTGGGTACCGCACCGACAGACGCTGGTCGCACCTTGCATCAGACTACGAGTGCTCGCGTTTTGCTAAGGTGATGTTGCTGTGCCCAGCGTGCGCGCGCGTCAATGCTACATCGGAGTACATTGGGCCCTTCATGATGCGGTCGCGGCCGTTTCGCTTGCTCCAAATATACCAAGATTGGTTTCACGTGACGTCAATGAATGACGAAATGTATTGCTTGTGGAAACATGATAATCCTGACACGCGTGTCGTGGAAGAACATGACAACACAACCCGCTCTTAGCGTGCTCGCGGCCGTTTTGCTAGCTCAACATATACTAAATTTAGTATCGCGTGACGTGAATAGATGACGAATGTAAACAACACAACCAAACACGATAATCATGTCATGGAAGTCATGTACGGCATCATTTACCTGCACCTCGTAATGTTGTGCTGATTTTAAAGTGACATATGAACATTTCTCTTTTGTGCTTCGCATATCATCGATTCCCACTGTACGTAGGGTCTGCCAAGTTTTTCTCGTTGCTTGACTGAGAACACCACATGCACCATTGAAAACCTAGCAGAAACTGTGGTAGGCAGAGCGTCTTTTGCCTACCAAGACAGCGCCACCGTATTTTCGTCACGTAAGGCCAGTGAAATTTGTCTATACACACCGCCCGCCTTCGAGGAAGAAGAATACGGCGGGAAAAGTCTCCCCTCCCACTGCGCATGTTTGGATTGCTTACCATTCAGTATTGTCTTATTCCTTAAGGGCTCCTGGAGAGACCATTTCGCACGTGTCTTCTTGGGATGGCTCGATACGCGAGCAGGCGCAGTGGGGGTGTGAATGGCGTTGCCGACGTCGCATCCACGACATCGTGTGACTAAGAAATTCTCCCATTTAAAATATGGTCGCAAAATTTTTCTCGAGCTGATTTAAATGACACATAAAAAGCTCGCAGATAAACAGTTAACAAAGCTTGCAAAACTGTGCAGATGGATGTGATTTTGGAAAACAAACACACTGCACCCTCTCTTTAATGTACGTATCGATATGTGACTTACCATAGTTGTTCTTGGCCTCCTGCAGCCTCTGTTCAAGGTCCTGCATGTGGTTTTTCAGGAACTTGACAAGATCCGCTGAATGGCAGTGGCAATCACTGCCAATCTGAGGCTACAAATTCAAGCTTAGTTTGTCAACACAAGCAAGTCAGTTTGTCAACAGCGTTTTGTCAAAAAACAATTTATTGTAAAAAAAATGCTAACTTTAAAGATCTTGCAAGTCTTTTTAAACACACCGAAAACACTCATGACCTGTAGTCAACACTTCTTTGAACATGTGAGCCAATTATTAGTTCAGTGCATGGAGTAGAGAATTTTAAATTTTGTAACAGACATCCGAATATTTTCTCTTTCCTCAGCGAATAGTGTAGCAGCTGTTCCTGACATCGGCCACTTCTTATTGGTCGAAAAATTTACAGCGATACTCCAAATCCATCTCCAACATACAAACAGCCCATATCAGCTGTACGGGTCCCCCTGGACCTACGTTGAGTACCTCCTTGAACACAGACAGTAGTTACACACGCTGCTGCCACAAGGGCTCCTTGCACGACTTTTAGTCTAAGCTCTGCTATCTCTGCAGGAAATGTGGCTAACCTACTGCAATACTTGGGAAGCAGCACAGTAAAGAAACGAACACAAATCTGATCCAATAAAGCAACATGCTCTAATTAGCTGAGCGACAAGCTACGCTAGAAGTACAGGGATATGAAAATCTGACATCTGTTAAAACTTATATAGGCATGCGCAGAGTGGGGGATCATTGCAGCACCCTCCTCTCATTCGCCCCCTCTCCCCTCGCGCACGCTTATGACAACTCAATAGGCATAGGGAAGGTAGTAGTTACTACTCAGCTCTTGCTTTGTCAGGAGATGCCGTAAAAAATGTGCGCACTTTTGATAAGTTGCTGGATTTGTGTTAGCAGTCATTCTTTGGTGCTTTTGATAACTGCTACTCTACTCCTAAAGATGAAACTGGTCATGAGCTGTAACACATCACAGGTGTTCTTTTGGTGCTTATCACAGCTCTAACACATATTGGTCCTTGAGTAATGAAAAGCAGATAAGCATTACCGGTGAACGACATATGCCCTCGCGTAATTACAGCATTGACTCAAGCCTTGCGGAAGGTGCACAAAAGGCGGTCGCCACGCCACTGCTAGTGCGATTCTTCTGCATGCTTTCTCACTGCATGCCGTTTGCAAAAAAACCATAAAGCTACATCCCTATCAGTTGTTCAACTGACATTTCGCCATTATGCCCCCTTATTATTACTGAACGGTCTTTTCCCCCAAGTTGTTGACTCTCGTTTGAATGCTCATGCTGCCATATGATGCAGGTGGCCCTGTACGGGCGGCTAACTTTACAAGACAGTGTAAAACGTAATGTGCAAACCAATTGGTAACAATATTTTCGTCAAGTGCGTGCAACGCAGAATGTTACCTTTCTCTGCGTCTCTGCTGGCTCTTTTTCGTTGCGACTGTTTGCCGTGGTTACAGCAGCCTTCGCAAGTCGGACACGCTCCTACTCCATGGCTTTTTGCGAGGCTGCAATAATTTACCGCGTTGACTACCTCAGCATGAACAACTGCTTAAAACTACACGTTTCCACACACACAACGCACTTACCAAAATCCAGAAGCTTCGCTTCCGCTGGCTGTTGGCTGCCATCTCAGTCAATAAGTGATTGATTGATTGATATGTGGGGTTTAACGTCCCAAAACCACTATATGATTATGAGAGACGCCGTAGTGGAGGGCTCCGGAAATTTAGACCACCTGGGGTTCTTTAACGTGCACCCAAATCTGAGCACACGGGCCTACAACATTTCCGCCTCCATCGGAAATGCAGCCGCCGCAGCCGGGATTCGAACCCGCGCCCTGCGGGTCAGCAGCCGAGTACCTTAGCCGCTAGACCACCACGGCGGGGCAGTCAATAAGTGCCAAAGTCCCCCACAATTTCTTTATGCTTTTCGTCTCGGAGAAGAGCCGAATGGTTACGCTGCTAGGCTTTATTGCGCGAACTGAGTACACATTACACGATTATTTGGTGATCCCTTTCACTAGAATGTGCGTCAACATTAATTGCTTTAACTGCGTCCGATTGAATACACATGTGATCACTTCGCAAATGGTGCGCGAGCAAACAGTTAAACAAAGAAAACTTCTCTTGAGCATATGACAATGATACTGATTGAGCGGTACTGATGTTTTAGAAGATAGTATGGTGTATAAACATGGCCTTCGAAATGTGTTGAACATCGAAGTTTTTGTTCGGTTTTTAAATGGAATGCGTGTTTTTAAGGAAAGTAAAGCCTTCGAGACTGGTTTTCGTCATTCAACCGAAAATCTGAAATGCGTAGTTAGGCAACTTATATTACCAGTAACCACCGATTTCTTCACGTATATTTATTTCCATTCGCATCATTTTAAAATCAATGCTGCGCTGTGATCATTGGCGTAAATCGTGAGCGACGGAGTCAGGGGGTCCAGAGCACCCCGTGTTAAGGCTGGCGAAGTGCCCTCTTTGAGATTAAGCCTAAGAACGGTATATATTTCAGTGTGTAGCAAACCCGGACCTCCTTGAGACGCGTTGACTCGGCGCTCTAGCTAGCTCGGAATTCAAACAACAAACTTGGGTCATCCAGAAAGCCCGAGAAGCGGCGAAAAGGCCCAACCTAACCGCTACCACATGAGTGGCCTAGGCCCAGCCGCTAATTTGCAGGTTTTAAATAAAAATTTCTCCATTCTATTCCATTAACAGTTACACGTTCAACTATCTTGAGAGGTTCGTTATTTGTGTGACCTGCGTATATCCTTAAGCTGTGTGAGGTAATAGAAAAAAACAAACGGCAAATAGCAAAAGAAATAGCAATGGAGCATACATATACTCGAGCTCAGACACCAAGCTTGATTTGTATGTTCCCTTCCAGAGCTTCATTTCATATAAAAAATGGCTGCCATGGGCAGATTTCTGTCTATGTCCCCCCTTATGATTTATCTAGGTTCATGCCACTAGCTGCGAGTGCAAAGTTGGTGTTGAAAAGCGCTTTCTTCGGGTAAATGCGATATCTCTTGGTTCCCCTGGTAGCACTTAGACGGACTGCGCCCCCAACAACTTTTTACTTCTTATTGACGTCGAGGCTAGTCAGTCAAAACTTGGTGTTTTCCTCAGGCAATTAACAAAGTATTTCGATTTATTGTCATAGTGCTGTGTCATATCAAATTGTAAGCTGATCAAGAGATAGAACTGAACAAGATAGGCCTGCAGAATAAGTATGCAGTACTTGCACGACTGCTGCAGTGGGCTTCGTAGCTATGTCAGATTATATATATATATTAATATATATATATATGTATATATATATATATATATATAATATATATATTATATGTAGCTTGCCCGATATATATAATATATATATATATCGGGCAAGCTGTTCTATTCTGCCTCACAACAATTTTGTATGGTGTTTCCCCGGTAGACGTCTGCAGTGCCATGTTAATCGCAAAAGCGGCTGACGGACGGTGGACTTCCCAGTTGGCCTCTCCTCTTGTCCCTGCCTTCGTATATGGAGCTAGTCATGCCTGGATTCTTTGGTTGGTTCTCTCAGTAAGGCCGTTTCCTTGAGGATGAAACATGGATGCGCAGTGGTGCTGAATGCCTGCCGTACAAAGGTACTTTTTCAGTTACCCGCTACGAAACGTTGTAGCCCGTTCAGTACCATCGCCAGAAGACAGGCGTAATTCCTTGCCTGTATCCGCCAGCGAACTCTTCACGGTTATGCAGGCCATCGCTACTTCGAGCCAGCATATTGCAGACGCCACCGTCACCTTCTCAGCAGCCTGTGCACGCACCACGTTGCCTCCTTCGTCTATGGCGGAAATTCCTGACTTTACTGGCGTTGCTCCAGGGATGATACCTGAGGCGAAGTACAAGGGAGCGTGTACGGCGTCCCTGGGCAAGGAGGCGGTTTGCGAAGCCAAGTCAGTGGAGTCACCTTGTGGTTTGGCAACGACGCCTGCAGGCAGCGTGCTGGCTTCAGTACCCGCGTTGGCCAGGTTGGATGCCATGGCCACGGTAGCAGGAGCTGCGGGCTGCTGGAGAGTGCGTCCGCCCCGTAGGACGGTTTCTTCACGCAGATCGTCGCAAACAGGTTCGTTGAACGGCTGCGCCATTTATAATAAGCGAGACAGACACAACACCCGTTCGTCGGGCAAGTTGTTCTATTCTGCCTCTTCTTCCTCGCTTTCCAGCCATGGCCCACAGCTGCCGCGCCGCTCTTCGTTACAATATATATATATATATATATATATATATATATATATATATATATATATATATATATATATATATATATATATATATATATATATATATTGACGCTATTCTCAACAAACGGACACAATGATTGTTTTCTTCCAGATGGCGTGGTATGCACCGTTCAAGCAAGTTAACAGTCTGTGCTCTTAACAGCTGGCTGGCAGGATTGCCTAGGTAGTCATAAGCATAATTAGGTATCAGTCTTCAGCACCCGTAATGAAGGAGGTGAAATACCGGGAAGTGCGAGATGCAAACAAGTGTATGCATGTTTATAGTTGAAAGCAACAAACACCTGCGATGTGCTTGCATGCTGTCACAGGTCCCGTTAGTCAGGGAGGCGATCGCGGGGCTAATTCCAAGGGCCGAAGCATCGGCCCCCCGTACTGCACCCCGAAAGCGTGTTCAATTTAGAAGTGGTCCTACTTGGCGTGACAGCGGACGCCGGCTGTGGTCCAAAGAACAAGTCAGATCCGAGAGTTGATAAACTAAACAAAACTACAATCTCAATAATGGCAGATCAAAGCGATACACAAATATGCACACTCGACACTAGTTGAATACAATATGGCACCAATCAAACAACGTACTACACAATACATTCAGCCACACTTGAAGCAACGGACCAAAACAAAAATACGCACTACAATGCAGTCACATGCATCGAACAACCAAGTCACTTAAAGACTAAAGAGTTCGAAAACGTATTAGTCGAAAGTCCTTGGAACAAAAGTCTGAATGATACTCTTCCGAGAATCACTCACTCAATGTCCAGCGTTGTTGTCGTTCTGCTGCCCCCGAAGTTTCTCTTCCAGGAAACCTCGCGTCTTCAATGGGCCGCTCTCCAAGCACCAAACTTCGCCGGTAACACGCCGCCTTCCCACGCTTTGCGATTGCAGGATTCGTCTTCACTCTCTCGCGGTAGTCTCACACTCTTTTGCTTGTAGCACCAGTCTTCACCACTCAGGTAGAAGTCCTCTTCATCTTCTCCTTTATCACTGAGGATCAAAGGTTTCGCCGACGACATGGCGGAACACCCTACGCACTCTGGCGCACTATTCCTTCTTCTACTCCGTCAATGAGGACAAGAGGCTTCGCCGAGAGACGGCGGAGACACCCTACGCACACTGGCGTGAAATCACTTCTTCACCTGATCTCCCATCTCTGCTGCTCGGTTAAATACCCTTCGCGCTAGATTCCAGAAAATTCTCATTGTTTCCGTCGGCGCGACGGGCTGCCGAGGCTGGGGAAAGAGCGAGATGTTTCGAGGGCAACACATGACGTAACTCTGCATCACCACGCCCGCTTCCCTCGATAACCATCCAGGGCTCGCTCGGCCGCCGTTGTGGTGAGGTTTGTCGGCGAACTACGCTTCTGAAGGGAAGGTAGACGGCGGGCCCAGAGAGTCTTTGGATGCTTGTTTTCTCTTTATTGTTGACCTTGAGGCGCCTCTCTAATGCTTGGTCGCGACAATTCGGCGGTGCGCCCGTTTTTTTTTCGAGCGCTCGTTTGTGACACATGCTTAGTAGACCAATCGTGCTAGTTCTTCTCGAAACTTTCAAATAATTTGACTGAGAACAGTTATTTTTCATGCCTGCGTGAAATATTGCTTTCAGCGGTAAGCACGCATCCAAAAGGTTCACAAGTTTTGACAGCTGAATGCATGCAGCATTTTGTACAAATAGAACAGTTAGGCTTCTGCATGTGTACCCCAAATTTACATAGAAGAATACGCGAAATAAATTACAAGCCCTCTAATGTTTACTTTTTTTCTGAAGCTCGAAAGACTGGTAACATACAAAAGCACGTGATCACTTCGTGGACTTCTGGTGAACGAGGAACATAACTGAAACAGGACTGGGGTCGTTTACAATGCAACATTTTAAATACATTAGTAAGCATTGGTTGGTAGCTTGCTTATAGTAATAGTCTTGAGAGACGTGAGTACCCATTGATTGATTTGTGGGGTTTAACGTCCCAAAACCACCATATGATTATGAGAGACGCCGTCGTAGTGGAGGGCTCCGGAAATTTCGACCACCTGGGGTTCTCTAACGTGCGCCCAAATCTAAGCACACGGGCCTACAAAAGTTCCGCCTCCATCAGAAATGCAGCCGCCGCAGCCGGGAATCGAACCCGCGACCTGCGGGTCAGCAGGCGAGTACCTTAGCCACTAGACCACCGCGGCGGGGCGACATGAGTACCCAGCGCGTGGTGAAACGTGCACAGCATTTTTTTAACTTCCAGGCGCAGTGAATTAGAAGACGGTCAATCAAGCGTGATGTCATTTCAGCTCAGTTTATTTTTTTTCCTCGTTCAATTTGTTTTTATTTTTTGGAGGCAAGTGTGACTTTCTTAATTTACATGTACAGAAACACCATGAAATAGAATCAAACGACGACGTGTGTGCGACAAACTCTTCTGTTCAGCGAACCGGCGAATAACGCATGCACAGTAGTGGTACAAAGCGCTAACGAAAAGCTTTGAGTAAGCTTTTCTAAAGATCCCGAACCTGTCTCAAGATCTCGACGTCCCATCGCGTTAGACCAGAGCTTGGTTATCTAAAACCTGCAGGCCTTATCTAAAACCTGCAGTTAATTCTACCGACGTACGTGAGCTGTGCGCTGCAGTTCTGCACAAATTAACCAATTGTCTTTAGGTAACTTAATTACGATCGGGCTCGACCGTGAACCATACGCGCAACGCTGGTGTAACACCTGTAAAACATCCAGCCATTGCAGGCAGCATACCAGCCCGTCTATGATATAATCTTTCCGTATGGAATAATTACTGTATCTGCAAGAAACGCATTAGAGCCCATGCGTGCGATGGTAAAAAGTCGGAGCATACATTACTCTATGCTGATAGTTCGACCGCAGTGCTGCCGCACCACGGCAACCACGGCAGTCCATACTTACTTCCCTTATTTCTCTATATTCATTTCCATGTGGCGCGTGTTCAGCATCTGTAGTTTTGCTCAGTGCCCTCAGGGCTGCGAGTTTTATTAGTAATTTTCTAAGGCACTTACTGTTGTCGCACTGCGTTCATTTTCCTTTGACTGGCTACGCTAATTGTTCTGGTGGCTGTGCAAACATTGGGCCTGAGAAAGAAGATATAATCAGTATCTCTGAGATGGTAGTGCTCTAATACCCGTTCGCACAAAGTATCGTGTGAGGACGGCCACTGCCAATAATCAGTCGTCCCCGTCGATAGCTTCCGATTAATTCGTATCTGAACAACAAATTTTGTCGGATAAACGTTTGCTAAACGGCTCCACTGTTGAAAGCACCGGTTCTGCAGCTGCAGTTGGTGTCGGAATGCGACCTGCTGAAAGACGCGCTTCTGACAACCGCTATTTCCTTGCCGAAGTATGGTCGAACCCCAGCGACATAGACTGCGACAGCAGCAGCAGCAGCAGCACTGAAAGCTACACCAAGGAATACGCAAGAGAAGAACCACTGAAGAGCCCGTCAACAGATTCCAGCGATGATCTAGTAAGGTTGTTTTTTGTTTCGCAAACGATTTGTTAACGAATGTTTCAGCTCGTAAATTTCATGCTATCTACTTTTCATGCTATTGTCACGGGGTCGTGACGCGGCCGAAGACAGGAGACTTCGTGTCGGGATTTAACTGTTTATTTGGGCGAACCTGTGCCCGGTGAACGGAAAGTCTACTTACAGCAGCAGTCTTGCACAGATAGCAGTCTCGGGCTGATAGCGGCGAACGGAGCGTCGGCCCTCGATCAACAACTGACAAGCGGCGAAGCACGTCAGCATTTATACCCTTGCCATCGAATGTTCTAGCGTTATCGCTGGCGGTGGCCTAGGTTCCAGAACAATGTGTACCGTTCGCACAGTGTGCGTGCTCTTATCGAAATGATCTACTACAGTCCGGAACTTTCTGGAAAACTGCAGGCGCGGTTTGTGGTTTTGGGACGATAACGAAAACTTGGGAAAGGGAACGTGGCATTGCCCCCCTCTGAAAAAAGGCATCGTCCCGATGCTTTAACTAAAGATGAAGGTACAATAATAATGCAAGAAAGTACAATAAATTACGATGAAACAATAATACAAAAAACACTGTTTAAGATTGTTAACGCGCATGAAACGGCTTGAGGCGCGCGACATGCACGACTTCAGGTCGCGATCGGCGTCGTTGAGAGTCCGTGATGCCGTCGGGGACAACCTCGTAATCAAGTGGGCCGAGACGTCGAACCACCCTGTACGGTCCGAAGTAGCGTCGCAGAAGCTTTTCACTTAGTCCACGTCGGCGTATCGGCGTCCACACCCAAACACGTTCACCGGGCCGGTATTCCACGAAGCGTCGTCGAAGGTTGTAACGGTGGCTGTCTGTCGTCTTTTGATTCTTGATACGGAGACGCGCAAGTTGTCGGGTTTCTTCAGCACGTTGAAGGTACTCGCTCACATCGAGGCTTTCTTCGTCGGTGACGTTGGGTAACGTGGCATCGAGCGTCGTTGCCGGGCTCCTTCCGTAGACCAATTTGTATAGAGATATCTGCGTCGTCTCCTGCACCGCCGTGTTGTATGCAAAGGTCACATACGGAAGAATGGCGTCCCACGTCTTGTGTTCGACATCGACGTACATTGACAGCATGTCGGCGATCGTCTTGTTAAGCCGCTCGGTGAGGCCGTTGGTCTGTGGGTGGTACGCTGTCGTCCGGCGGTGGTTTGTTTGGCTGTATGCCAAGATCGCTTGAGTTAAGTCGGCAGTGAATGCCGTTCCTCTGTCGGTGATAAGTACCTCCGGAGCGCCGTGACGTAGGACGATATTTTCGACGAAGAACTTAGCTACCTCGGATGCACTGCCTTTTGGCAGGGCTTTTGTCTCTGCGTAGCGGGGGAGGTAGTCGGTAGCTACCACGATCCACTTGTTTCCGAAAGCCGACGTCGGGAACAGCCCTAGTAGGTCCATACCAATCTGCTGAAAGGTCGACAAGGTGGATCAATTGGCTGCAGAAGTCCCGCTGGCCTTGTCGGCGGTGTCTTGCGTCGCTGACAGTCCCGGCATGTCCTCACATAACGAGTAACGTCGGTGGTAAGACGTGGCTAGTAGTACCTTTCTTGTATCCTCGCGAGCGTGCGAGAAACACCGAGGTGCCCTGCCGTCGGATCGTCGTGCAGGGCCTGCAGCAGTTCTGGTCGCAGAGCTGAAGGCACCACAAGAAGGTACTTAGCTCGAAGCGGTGAAAAGTTTTTCTTTTGTAGAAGACCGTTTCGTAGGAAGAACGACGCAAGTGCGCGCTTGAATACCTTCGGGACTTCGGCGGTCCTGCCTTCGAGGTATTCTATTAGGGCCTTAAGTTCTGCGTCGGCCAGCTGTCGTTCAGCGAAGTCGTCCGTAGTTATCGTTCCCAAGAAGTAGTCGTCATCCGGGTCGTCGGGTAGCGGTTGGTCGACAGGTGCACGAGAGAGACAGTCGGCGTCGGAGTGTTTTTTGCCGGACTTGTAAATGACAGTAATGTCATATTCTTGAAGTCTCAGGCTCCATCGTGCGAGGCGACCTGAAGGGTCCTTCAAGGTGGCTAGCCAACACAAAGCGTGGTGGTCGCTCACAACTTTGAAGGGCATGCCGTAGAGGTAGGGGCAAAATTTCGAGGTAGCCCAGATGATGGCGAGGCACTCCTTTTCTGTTGTGGAATAATTTGCTTCTGCTTTGGATAGCGATCGGCTGGCGTAACTAATAACCCTTTCAAGTCCGTCAGCCCTCTGCACAAGAACGGCGCCAAGACCTACGCTGCTTGCGTCAGTATGTATTTCTGTCTCGGCAAATTCGTCGAAATGCGCAAGTAACGAAGGCGTCTGCAGGCGATGTTTAAGCTCCTGGAAAGCATGTTCCTGTGGCGTTTCCCACTTGAATTTCACGTCGGCCTTGGTAAGGTTTGTGAGAGGATCGGCAATGCGGGCGAAGTTTTTCACGAACCGCCTATAATAGACGCACAGGCCCAGAAATCGGCGCACGGCCTTCTTGTCAGTGGGCGGCGGGAAGTTGGCGATGGCGGCTGTTTTCCGCGGATCTGGACGAACTCCAGACTTGCTGATAACGTGCCCCAGAAACAAGAGCTCCTCATACGCAAATCTGCACTTTTCTAGCTTCAGTTTGAGTCCGGACGTCTTGATGGCTTGAATTACAGCTTCAAGGCGCCGAAGATGCTCGTCGAAACTCGAGGAAAACACGACGACGTCGTCCAAGTAAACAAGGCAAGTCTTCCACTTCAATCCTGCCAGTACTGTATTCATAACTCGTTGAGAAGTTGCAGGCGCTGAGCAAAGGCCGAAGGCCATCACCTTAAACTCGAAGAGGCCGTCCGGTGTTATAAACGCCGTCTTCTCTCGGTCTCTTTCATCGACTTCGATTTGCCAATAGCCAGTCTTGAGGTTCATTGACGAGAAGTACTTGGCGTTATGGAGCCGATCAAGTGCGTCGTCTATTCGTGGGAGAGGATACACGTCCTTTCTTGTGATTTTGTTCAGGCGGCGATAATCGACGCAGAAACGTAGGGTTCCATTCTTTTTCTTCACTAACAGCACGGGGGATGCCCATTGGCTCTTGGACGGCTGGATAATGTCATCCCGCAGCATTTCATCAACTTGTTTCTTCATGGCCTCACGTTCTCGCGTCGGAACCCTGTATGGACTCTGACGGAGTGGTCTGGCATTTTCTTCGGTTATGATGCGATGTTTCGTAATTGGGGTCTGCCGAATTTTCGATGACGACAAAAAGAAATCTTCGTATTGCAGAAGCAGGGCCTTGAGCTGTTCTTGCTTATCGTTCGGAAGTCTGGGATTGACGTCGAAAGCTATGGGAGGGGCTTGGTTCCTCTGAGCAGGTTCCGCAGAATCGGCGAGGGCGAAAGCACTGGTGGCTTCGACAATTTCTTCGATGTATGCGACCGTTGTTCCTTTGTTCACATGTTTGTACTCATTGCTGAAATTCGTGAGCATAACCGTTGCTTTGCCTCCCCGCAGCTCTGCGATTCTTCTTGCGACGCAAATATTTCGGGTGACCAACAGATGCTGACTGCCTTCAACGACGCCTTCCAAGTCAGGTGATTTAGGAGCGCCGACTGAAATAATGACGCTTGAGCGAGGCGGAATGGTGACTTGTTCTTCCAGCACATTCAAGGCATGGTGTCCTGACGGCGTGGGCGGCGGTAGTGCTTCTTCTGTGGATATTGTTGTCGACTTTGTTTTTAGATTGATGACAACACCATGGAGGCATAAGAAGTCCATGCCAAGGATGACATCTCTCGAGCAACGCTGTAGGACTACGAAGTCTGTAGGATAAATACGGCCGTTAATGGTGACTCTCGCTGTGCAGATTCCTGCAGGCGTTACGAGATGACCTCCAGCTGTGCGGATTTCGGGGCCTTTCCAAGCTGTCCTAACTTTAACTTCGCGGCGAATGACCCACTGATGACAGAATAGTCAGCTCCAGTATCGACGAGAGCAGTCACACTGTGGCCGTCGATAAGAACGTCGAGGTCGCTAGTTCACCGTCTCGCATTACAGATAGGGCGTGGCATCGGGTCACGGCTGCGTCGGCTTGTTCCGCTGTTTCCATGTTGCGTCGTCAGGCCACCTTCGGTAAGTGAGCTTTCGCCGTCAGAGCTTTGCCTGGTTGGCGTTGTGTTCGGAAAGCTCCGTCGCGGCGTCGTCGTCGTCGGAGGATCTTTGGTAGTTCGTCGCACAGCAACCGCACCTCCACCGGTTGCTGCCCTTAGTTTCCCGGATACGGGCTAGGAGACTGGCCCCGCGTTGGGCCGGAGTACTGCCGGGGGTGTGGTGACATGCGGCGGCTGGGCGACGGCGAACGGGAAGGACTTCGTTGTGTCCATTGAGTTCCTGTCAGGTAGTCGGTGATGTCACGTGGCCGTTCCCCTAGCTGCGGACGTGGTGCATCGACGGCGAAGCCACGCAGTCCCATCTGTCGGTACTGGCAACGGCGGTAAGTGTGCCCGGCCTTGCCGCAGTGGTAGCACAGTGGGCGGTGGTCAGGGGTGCGCCAAACGTCGGTTTTCCTCGGCGCACTGCGCTGGCCCGCTGACGAACGGTAGGTCGTCGGTGGGGGTGGTGGCGGCGGTGGTGTCTGGCGATGGAAGTGCGACGGGACGGCGTTTCGGCGTGGACAGGGAGGAGCGTTGTGGCGCACTGCAGCGGCGTAGCTCATGGTTTCTGGCTCGGGCAGCGGTGTTAGGGAAATTCGAAGCGATTGCCGAACTTCTTCTCGCACAATGTCGGCGATCGAATCCACTTGAGGTTGCGCCGAAGGCAACAGTTTGCGCAGCTCTTCCCGCACGATCGCTCGGATCATTTCACGCAGGTTGTCGGAGTCGCTGGCTTGAGCAGCAGCGCATTCTGGAGTCAGGCGACGACTATACTGTCTGGTGCGCATGTCCAGGGTTTTTTCGATGGTGGTCGCCTCGGATACAAATTCTTGGACGGTATTCAGTGTATTCCTCATTAGTCCCGCGAAGAGCTCCTGTTTGACCCCTCGCATGAAGAAACGAACTTTCTTCTCCTCAGGCATGTCTGGGTCAGCGTGACGAAATAGGCGGGTCATCTCCTCTGTAAAAATTCCAACCTTTTCATTTGGTAGCTGGACCCGGGTCTCTAGTAGAGCAGCGGCCCTCTCTTTGCGAGCGACGCTCGCGAACGTTTGTAGAAATGCGCCGCAGAAGACATCCCACGTTCGGAGCGTGGGCTCCCGATTCTCTAGCCAGGTCCTTGCGGTGTCTTCCAGGTAGAAGTACACACGACGGAGCTTTTCTTCGTTGTCCCAGTGGTTGAGGGCGGCCACACGGTCGTATGTTTCTAGCCAGGATTCCGGGTCTTCAAACGATGACCCATGAAACGTTGGGGGTTCCCTGGGTTGATGAATGACGATCGCGGGCTGGGACGCTCCGGTTGTCATAGTCGCTGCAGTAGAGGTCATGGCCTTGGCTTTTCGCGCCTTGTCTTGTAGAAGCCCGTATTGCGGTGGGAGACCTTGCTGTCGGCGGCTTGTTCGCTGCTCTGGGTTGGCGTCGGTGTCTTCTCCGCCACGTGGGCTGGGTTCACGGCTTGACGGGGGCGTCCGGTACATGAACGAAGCAGCACCTCCGCCAGATGTCACGGGGTCGTGACGTGGCCGAAGACAGGAGACTTCGTGTCGGGATTCAACTGTTTATTTGGGCGAACCTGTGCCCGGTGAACGGAAAGTCTAATTACAGCAGCAGTCTTGCACAGATAGCAGTCTCGGGCTGATAGCGGCGAACGGAGCGTCGGCCCTCGATCAACAACTGACAAGTGGCGAAGCGCGTCGGCATTTATACTCTTGCCATCGAATGTTCTAGCGTTATCGCTGGCGGTGGCCTAGGTTCCAGAACAATCTGTACCGTTCGCACAGTGGGCGTGCTCTTATCGAAATGATCTACTACAGTCCGGAACTTTCTGGAAAACTGCAGGCGCGGTTTGCGGTTTTGGGACAGTAACGAAAACTTGGGAAATGGAACGTGGCACTATGTATGAACAATTATCAGTGTCGTTGTCCGGCACTCCGGATATTAGTCTCGGCAATGTTCGTAGTACGTTAACGCGTACTGAAAATCAAGAAGGCGGGGAAACACAGACGCCACAGCCAAAACTGGTGCAAAGTAACATGACTGCTCGCACTTACGCTATGTGGCCTATGGTTACTGCAAAATAAGCAGTCTGTAAACAAGAATGATTGCGCCAAGCGAAAATAGTTCTCTTTCAAAAAAAGCCACAGTTAAGGTTGTCAAAACAATACAAAGTCAAGAATGTCTGCTTTGACGAATTCCCCAATATCTGCTGCTACTAAAAGTTTCATTTAGTTATATTGCAGGTTCCGTGCAAGAGGGCACACAAACAACGCGAGCACCAATGCTAGTACACATGAATCTGCCAGTAGAACACCCGAACTTGCTTCGAATCTACCAGCGGAATGCATATTCTTGGCCGCGGAGAAAAAAAAATTTGCTCCCGCCCGACGGGTGGACATCGACATAACAGCATTCGCTCAAAATTGTTCAGTATGCTAATAGATTAAGTCAAAAGAGTACGACAGAACATGTTACATTTAGGGCACAATTTATTATAACTACTCAGCATCTTTAGCATTCTATACCCGAGACCCAGGTAATAGTTTTATTTCCAATAGTACTAGCAACACAATAAGTGAAAATGAAAAGGAAGAATTTGCTGTTTGGGTGCACCTATAAACACAACACTTCAACTGTTTAATTGTAAACAACAGTATAAAGACAAAAGTATAAACAATAAAATAATCAGGGCTGTACCAAGAAACCTTTTCGCGGGGGGGGTTATTAGTGGTGTGCAAATATTAAAAAGTTTAGATAACAAAAAGAATAGCACTCTATTTCGTAAAGTATTTGAATAAACTATAAAACATGTTCAAAATTATTTGAAAAACTGGATATTTTTATTAGCTTTCGAATTATCTGCACCAACGAGAAAACATCAAAACAAAAAAACTGCAACAGCTAAACATCTTTTGTCTTATTTAGTCCCTAAATTGATCTGCAAGCAGCTCAAGCTTTTGAGAGGTTGCTGACACTATAATAACTGCCGGATGAACATGTTTTTTTAACTGCACTCTCGAATTTTACTTTGCTGAAGCGGTATCATAATATTCGGCTTCAGTCCTGATCTTGTAATAACTGAAGCTGGAGACAACTGTTTGCAACTTCGTGGCTAACAGGTGCACGTGCTTCATTTGCATAAATTGTTCTTGCTAGTTTAAATATGAACACCGAATGTTATCCGTTTTCAGTGCGGAGGCTATGTTATGATGACAGGTTCATCTGCTTCATTACAGCTTCAGCTGAACCCATGCTGTGTTCATTGAATCATCAGTGAGTTTATGTGCCCAATTTATTTAAAACTAGGCAACAATGTCTTATGTTGATAACATAGGTGAGCGCTGTATTTTATTCTAATGTTATTAATTACTACGAGAGCTCTAGTTCCTCATGTATGCAGGCTTACCTTAGTTTTTGTAACTTTACTCTTTTTTGTCAACTACTCTTCATATTCGATTCACTGTTGTATCGTATCATGCCGAAGAGCGCAAGCCAGCTATCTTGGTATCACTAGACGTGCCTTTCTTTACTATCTACTAAAACCCTACTCCTTTTCTTTGCTTCGAAATAAAATACTGACGACAATAAACACTGGCGTTCACAACTGTCATGACATGTGTGTTGGTGTCCTTGAACGTGGCCCGGCTGATACATGGTGTCAGAGGTGCGGAACTGAAGCCTTGCCTGTTCAACGATGAAGGAAGCACTGTAACAAGCGGGTACCTACACCACAGCCTTCAAAACCACCGCCAGCATGGAGTACATGAAACCTCCGGTGCCTCTGGCCCTCTCGACCAATGAAGGAAGATCGTGCAAGCTCTTCCGGCAAAAATTTGACTTCTTTTTGGCAGCCACGAAGTGCATTGAAGAAACAAGGTCAGAGGCAGCAAAAACAGCTCTTCAGCTAGGCTGTTGACGAGGAGTTTGAAGTGTACAACAACCTTACGTTCCATGAAGGCGAAGATGAGCAGGACTACGGCACGGTAGTGGCCAATTTCGAGAAATACTACATCGAGCAGGAAAACACAATTCATGAGCACTACGCCTTTCCGTCTCGACTACAGAACGAAGCTGAAAACTTCTAATGGTTCTTCTACGTGCTGAAGAAGCAGGAACACTTTCCCAAGTTTGGAACGATGGTGGACGAGATGGTGCGCGACAAAATTGTGTTCAGTACAAACTCGCCTAAGCTTCGGGAGAAGCTGCTCAGGGACAAGGGCCTTTCGTCAGACAAAGCCGTGGCTTTATGCAAGGCGGCGGAAACATGAGCACTTGAGAACTTGCTGTGGTGGAAGATTGACGAAGACCTTCACATTCTCGTAGCATCATCGCACCGAAACTTCATAACTGTTCCTGCTGCAGCCGAAACTGTTCCCGCTGCAGCCGGTCCCATACATTACGATGCTGTCCAGCCTACGGGAGAACTTGCTACTTGTGCAAGAGGCGTAACCATTTTGCGTCAAGTTGCCAGTCAAGCGGAGCCATCTCGAGATAAAGGACGAGAGGAAGACGCCATACCAAAACGAATACTTCAATTTTTTGGACGTCATCATCGGAAACATCAGCAGTGACCAGGACTGAATCATGAAATGGAATATTACAGGCAAGGATATTTACCTCAAGATCGACACAGGGTCCCAAGCAAACTTCATGCCACTGTCAATTTTCCGAAAACATCAAGCCTGTATAGTGAAAGCAAGCAACGTGGTTCTACGATCCTATAACGGCCTTGTCATGGAACCGCTTGGTACATTTTCGTCGCACGTGTCCATCGGGGACCGGAGCGTCTACACAGACTTCATTGTGATTAAAAAAGACTACGGCGTCCTTCTGGGTCTGAAAGAAGCGGAGGACTTGTGGCTGATCAAATGGAACTTAGATGTCATAACGAACAATCCTCCCACGGTCACAGATAAATTTACGCAGTGTTTTCATCGAACAGGTCGTGTACAGCGCGAGTACAAGATCACGCTTCGCGCTGGTGCCGTGCCCATCATTCAGCCAGCCAGACGAATAGCTTTGGCGCTGCGAGAATCTCTGTGCGCGGAACTACAGCGAATATAAGTGGAAGGCATCAAACAAAGAGTTAGCAGCCCCAGAAATTAGGTAAGCCCACTGGGAAATGTGCTTGAAAAAGGTCAGCAGGTTCCGGCTATGCATAGACTGGAGAAAAATTAATGAATGTCTTAAAAGAGAACATTATGAGATGCCGTGCCGAGAAGACATAGACGCAGAGCTGGTTAGAACAAAGTTGTTTTTTTCGTCGTGACGCTAACACCGGGTTTCATCAAATACCACTGGATAGACCAGTCTTCCAAAATATGCACCTTGGCCAGTCTCGTCGGCCGTTATCGGTTTCTTCGACTGCCTTCTGGAATGTCATCGGCAAGTAAAGTTTTTCAAAAACGCTCGACGAGATATTTGATGAATTGTTTGGCGTTCGTGTATATGTTGATGACGTACTCATTTGGGGTGCTAACGAGAAACAACACAAGGAGAAGCTCAAAAATGCACGCGCTACTATCGGCAGTAAAAGCTGGACTGACATTCAACGCGTCAAAGTGCTTGTTCGGCATTGAAGAAGTTTTTTTTTCTTGGTGACATCATCAGCAGCAGAGGCATACGCACTGCCCCTGCTTTGGTCAAAGCTGTGCTGAAAATACTGGCCCCACGAGACAAACAAGCGGTACAGAACTCTTGGGCGTCGTCAACTACTTTTGCAAATATGTGCCGTCGTTATCCCAACGCACTTCTACTTTGCGTTCACTGCTGAAGCATGATGTTGCTTTGGACTGGACAGCAACTCATGAGAACAAATGGCAGGCTATATGCAGAGAGCACAGTGAGTCGCCAGTTCTAGCAAATTTCGAACAAGCCAGAGAAAAGAAAATAGCGACTGATGCCTCGCAGTATGTTGTCGGTTAGATGCCGATGCAACGTCACGGGAGTGCCTGAAGACCTGTGGCTTACGCTTATAGAGCATTTAACAAATACGAACAACGCTATTCACAGATATAAAAATAATCTCTGACGTTAGCTTTCGGGGCTGAAACGTTTTATCATTGTGTATATAGACATCCACTCATTCTTGAGAACGACAATCGCCTACTGCTTGACATATCAAAGAAGGCTATTGCTGACATGTCGCCTACAGAACAGCGTTTCGATTTGCGGTGATTGAAATATGATTACACCTTGATTTTCGTTCCCGGCGAACAGATGGTTGTGGACGACATGCTCTCCCGGGCATTTGTTCTAAAGAAAACCGCTGCGCTTACCACAAGGGTCGTCGATGTTCATGGAATCGCATTAGTATAGACACTCGTGAGTAAAAAAACTATTTCAAGACTTGAAAGTGAGACCGAACGTGACGTATACTTCAGCAGATGCTTCACAATCTTGCGAATGGGTGCTCTTTGAAAGGTCCGCTGAAGGCGGTTGTTTCTGAACTCTGAGTGGTCAAAGGAGTCCTTTAAAAGGAACGAAGGTCGTGGTACCAAGTAGCATGTAATTGGACATATTAAAGTGTGTTCATGGAGGGCATCTCGGTATTGGAAAATGCAAAGCCAGAGCAAGGCAGTTGGTATACTGGCCCACCCTAAATTCTGTTATAGAGAGACTAGTTCGCATTTGTTCAGTATCCCATACTTATGCTTATAAGCAGCCGCCAGAACAACTACTCATGCGTCCAACACCGACTTAAGCGTGGTATCGCGTGGGTGTCGACTTGTTTCAGTACAGTGGTCGCCATTATCTCTGTGCCTATGAGTTAATGTCGAACTTCCCAGAGGTTGAATTATTACCCAGCGCCACAGGCAGTTCCATCATACAAATATTAGGAGACGTATTTTCCCGTTATGGTACCCCATTCGAAGTATGCACAGACAATGGGCCCCAGTTCGCAAGTTGTGAGTTAAGGCTATTCACTCAGCAATCTGATTTCAAGCACATCACATTCATTTCCGAGTACACTCAGTCAAATGGTCTTGCAGAGAAAGGTGTACAGATAAGTAGGCGCATCTTGAAAAAGACGAAAGCGGGAAAAGAGAACTTTTGGTTTGGCGTCCTGAATTACTTAACAAGTTCACTGTAGGATGGGCGACCACCAGCGTAGCTCCTGCAAGCAAGATGCCTGTGGACCCCCATACCGGAATTCGGACCCCTTGTTCCCACGCGAGTAAGGAAGCACCGACAGAGCAACTACAGCAGACGTGTACTTCCTGGCCTCAAAAGCAACTACACAGTTCGCATAGATGGAGAGATGGATGAGAAAAGCCAAGGTTTTTGGACCAGCGGGGCTTCGATCACTCTATATGCGAACAGAAAACAGGAACATCCTGCATCGCAATCGGTGGCACTTCTTGGAAACAAGTGAGCATTTTGAGGACACCTCCAACGAGGAAGATTGCGACGAAAAGCAGGTACCTTCCTCTATATAACCTCCCACGTCCGGCTCTTTCACGTCAGTGGCAAGTTTTCGGACACAACCTTTGCAGCCAGTTATACCGCAGCGAAGGTCGCAACGTCAAACACGTCATCAAGAATGTCTGGGATACTATCAAAGCTTTCACCAGTGAAGTCCACGACGTTGAAGGGGAAGATGTATCCCATGAAGGCCAAGAGCGCAAGCCAGCTATCTCTTTTGCACTATACTTGCCTTTCTTTGCTATATACTAAACTCCTACCCCTTTCCCTCGTTTCGCCATGAAAGATTGATGACAATAAACATATGTGTTTACTACTGCCCTGATATGCGTGTTGGTGCGATTCAACGTGGCCCGGCTGATACAAGTGTCATCACTGGTTTGTATTTGAATGATTGATATTTTTTTATTTTTTATTTTATTTTCCTCAAGGGTCCCTAACAGATGGGACATTAAATGAGGGGTGGGCATACAAGAAGAGGGGGGGCGGTAACAGGTACATTTGTTTGAGGACTCTGGATGAAAACATTTCTCAGTGACAAAAGGTACCACTTAAAAGGTTTCGAAACATTGCCAAGTACACAAAATATACATACATGCCATACTAGGGAAATGACACTAGAAACCATTATACAAGAAATAGCATGGCAGGTCACAGTTAAGTTAGCTATTACAGTTCAGTGATGGTTGTCAGGGAGTTTTTAAAGGCTTCTGCATCCTGAATGCTAACAATGGTTTCCGGTAGGGCGTTCCATTCCTTAGCTGTCCGAATGAAGAAAGATTCTGCAAATGTCGTAGTTTTGGGACGAGGGTAATGTACTTGCATAGTGTTGCAACAACGATCAGAGAAATGGGGGCGTTGGGTGACGTAAGTGCTGGATGGGGATGCGTGATAGAATTTGTGGAATAATGCGAACCGCGCAGTTTTTCGGCGTTGACTAAGGGGAATGAATGCGGCACGTTTCTTTAAGTCTGTTACACTGGTGAACGATGAGTAATCGGAAAAGACGAATCTGGCAGCGCGGTTTTGGATGGCTTCTAGGTTTTGGATGAGATAATGCTGATGTGGGTCCCAAATTGCTGCGGCGTACTCCAGTTTGGGGCGTATTATTGTGGTGAAAGCTAATTTTTTTAAGTGGCTGGGAGCAAACTTCAGGGTTCTTTGGATATAACCTAAAGATCTACGAGATATGTGGGGTTTAACGTTCCAAAACCACCATATGATTATGAGAGGTGCCATGGGAGAGGGCTGCGGAAATTTCTACCACCTGGGGTTCTTTAACGTGCACCCAAATCTCAGCAAACAGGCCTACAACATTTCCGCCTTTATTGAAAATGCAGCCGCCGCAGCCGGGATTCGAACCCACTGGTTTGTATTTGCCTCGGTACTAATATTCACTATTTGGAAGCTACTGGTGCTTATTTGTAGAGCGATCAGATTTGGCAACTGCTTTTTGATGTGAAGACTTTGTTATTGCTGAAAAACATTGGTAAACGAAATACTTTGGTGCCGCCCAAAAAGTTAAAGCATGAAAAAACTTCGGCAGGTTTCAAAACCCCGAGCAGTCCCCATAGATACAGTCTTCAAGGAGTCCAACAATACCCTTTGAAGCAATATCCCGATGACTTCCCTGTGATAGTTTTTTGCCTTCCGAATATGCTACTGCTTAACTTTTAGATGCGGAGCATCTAATACTCGAGGCTTGTAGTGCGGCGCCGCCCGCAAGCTTCCTCCTCCTTCTTCCACCATCTGTGCATCCCTTCCTCCTCTACACACCGCGCGCGCTTCACTCCTCCACCATCTGTGCACCCTTCCTCCTCTACACACCGCGTGCGCTTCTCCTCTTCACGAACATTCGCTAGCTGTATAACGTAGCGCACATGCGCCGTCACGCTTAGAGAACATCGGCAGCTGACGCGCGCGCATGCGCCATCGCACTTCGAGAACATCGGCAGCTGACGCGCGCGCATGCGCCGTTGCGCTTCTCCCCCTTCTCGAACATTCGACAGCTGACGCGCGAATGCACCGTCACCCTCCATCTGTGCCGCGCGCGCTTCTCCCCTTCGAGAACATTCTACAATTCTCCTGATTCTCCAGTGGACGCGCATGCGCCGTCGCGCTTCGAGAACATTCAGCAGCTGACAGTGCATGCGCCGTCGCGCTGTATATATACTCAAGGTCGGCGCTCGCTCGCTCAGTTGCCGCTCGTCGGTTGGTTTTTACGGCGCGTCGACGTCCAAGGTCGCGGTTAAATGAATTCCAACGAATCCACAAACACAATGATCGACGTCCCTTCGACCAGAGCCGCCCTTTCGCATACGTGTGTACGTGTTCACTCATTTAACACCCCCTCCTACAACCACGTTAACCAATTTAGCCATCGACCCAAGTAAGTCGCAATTTAACACCCCATTTCACAACCACGTTAACCAATTTAGCCATCGACCCAAGTAAGTCGCACTTTAACACCCCGTTAACCAATTATATGCTCCACATCCTCCTCAGTGTTCTTTCGAGGGAAGCTGCGGGCAATTTTTTTATTTATCTCGTACTAGTGGTGTTTATAATGAGTTTTTCGATGCTCCAAGTGCCTTCTGTAATCTTTTATCCTGAACAGGGGCGCTACGCAAGATCGGCAGAAATTGGCGAAATTCTGAATCTTCCCGAGCTCTGGCGACACCCCATTAGAAACGAACGAACAGTACAAAAGAGTAAAATCCACCCCTCAGCGCGCTGTGTTTCATTAGTTACGATGTAACCAGTCTTCGCGTCCAGGACGGTCGACTATTGTGGGCGGTGTTTTTAAGCCAGGGGCATCTGCTTTAATTTGTTCGTCGTTCCACTGAGTGTAGAACTGCATCCTGTCATGACTGGGAACTGGCAGTGCAAGATACGCGCTTCAACTGAGCTACTTTCAAGCGGTGCTCGTCGACGAGAACGCTGTCTGAGTTTCACAAGAGCGCGGGAACACTGCCAAATGCACTGCTATGAACGCACCCGAGCGTGCCAGAGACACGTAGTCCGCGTCGCACACAAACGTTGTGACGCGCAGTCGGCGTTTCAGGAGAAGTGTGTGCACGGACAGAGCATTGGCAGATCCAACGTACAGTGGGAATTGATTATATGCGAAGCACGAATGAGGAAGCTTCATATGTAACTTTAAAATCAGCAAAACGTTTCGAGATGCAGGTACGTTATGCCGTATATGACTCCTGTGTCATGATTATCACGTTTGAATGTGTCGTTTACGTTCGTCATCTATTCATGTCACGTGATACTAAATTTAGTATATGTTGAGCTACTTCGTCATCAAATTACGTCTAAACCAAGTTTGGTATATGTGGAGCTAGCGGAACGGCCACAAGCATATCATGCAGGGCCCAATATAGTACATCGTAAAGCTGACGCGTGCACACGCTCGGCACCACAACGCTACGTTGGCAAAACGCGAGCCCTCTACAGTCGGACGCCAAGCGCGACCGGTGCGACCAGCGTCCGTTGATGCGGCCCGACAGCAACCGGCGCGAAATGCGACATGCTGCATTTCGGAATTTCACTCCTATGCGTTACCCAAACAGCACTGCGTCTGCCAGTTTTAGTGACGGAGGGACGCTGGACGCGCTGGAACGCGCATGCGTCAAAGATATCAGCACGGCGTGTGCCGGCAAGTATATGGCGAGACCGGCGCCTGGCGTGGCAACGCTGGCGTGACGCGACAAAACGAACTACCGGCTTAATATCAGCCCGGCATCAGCCCGTTGATTCTGCACATCTACAGTCGATGACGCGTTGATGAGAGGCCTCGGTGAACGCCATTGCTCGTTTATTTTTCTCGTCGACAGTGGCGGACACTAACGAAACGTGGCATCTGATCCCTTTACGTTTTCAGAGCGCCATTCGCTTCCCATCACATTACGCGCCGGGTCACGTCGAATGGCATTGGCGCCTTGACTGTGGCATGCAGACATGTATTCAAAGACACGCATCTCATGATTATCATGTTTGCACCAGTCACATACCTTCGTCACCAATTTACGTCCGGTAATACCAAATTTGATATAATGGAAGCTAACAAAACGGCCGCCCGTGCATCTTGAGCGTAGCATGTAGACTTGTAACATGACGCGGATCTTATGTTTATCATGTTTGCACTAGTGTCAAGCCTTCGTCATTCATTCACTTCAGGTGATATCAAATTCGGTATAAGTGAATCTACCGAAACAGCCGACAGCGCATCATGAGCGTAGCATGTAGTCATGGTGTTACATGACACGCATATCATGATTATCATGTTTGCACCAGTCACATACCTTAGTCATCCGTTCACCAAATTTTGTATATGTGACGCTAGCAAATCAGCCGCTAGCACATCACGAGCGTGGCATGTTTTCATGTTGTTACACGACACCCATGTCATG
The DNA here is from genome assembly GCA_013436015.1 of Rhipicephalus annulatus. Classification (NCBI taxonomy): domain Eukaryota; kingdom Metazoa; phylum Arthropoda; class Arachnida; order Ixodida; family Ixodidae; genus Rhipicephalus; species Rhipicephalus annulatus. Next base: position 793,314 of record WOVY01000043.1, on the reverse strand, counting down.
ATTTTCATGTTAGGGTCTATCGCATGTATTCTTCATGCAATCATGTTACAACATACCAGTTTTTGGAACATAACATGTAAACAAAACCACCGCAAGACCAGCAGGACCTTGAAATCTAAATCATGACGTTCATGATATACATGTCACAACTTTCGTGCTATGACTTGTGAAGTATGATCATCATAAAGTCATGTTATGCCATACAAAGTTTGGTATTCATACCATTATCCAAACGGCCAGGAGAGCTGAAAGTCATAGGTGTGTACATAGATAGATAGTTAGATAGATAGACACGCAGGAAGTCTCGGAAGTTCGCTCAAAAACGCTTCCCATTTATAAGGACGTCGCATGTGCGCAGGGGTGCTCTCTTTGTGTGGCCGCGTGGCGTTCACTTCATCAAACACTTGAGTCACACCGGCACCATCAAAGTCACGAGTTGAACTCGGGCCTTCGCAGAAGTAACGAGCTTGTATCCGAGTTCACGCGTGCATCACTTTGACGGACGCCGTGGTGATTATCAAATCCGCCAACCACATTTCCTCTTGCTAAAGAGCAGTGCTCACGCTGCAATACCAGCGAGTGCACCGTTCACCTACCAGCTTAAGAAGTTTTAGAATACCGTTTGCAAGCACTGTGGGCGTTGCGCGTAGCCGGCGCCATATCAGTATAAGAATGGCGTTTGTCCTGATGCAAACGGTAACGTACGATTGCAGCGAAACCGTAGCCGTGAAACCAGCACTTGCGGGCCACAAGCGGGCCACGATCGCCGCACGCAATATCGGTTTTTTTGCGTGTGGTTCTCAAACGCCGACTCACGTTACGACGCATGCGCAGTGGCAGCGAGCGCACCGCAAGGGCTCGCGGTGTGCTATTCTAAAACTCCTTTTCATCGCGCAGAGTGTGCATACACGCACGCAGAAGCAAAGGTTGTGTTCCGCCGTGAGCCCTTGCGGTGCACTCACTGCCACTGCGCATGCGTCATAACGCGAGCCGTCGTTCGCGTTCACGGCCCACCTGCAGAAAATTCGAAATAGAGACGGTGATCGTGGCCTGCGAAGCCCGTGAAGTGCTGAGTGTAGCATTCGTGCGTTAGTGTTTGCGGTCAGAGAGAAAGTCCCTGCACTTTTTTGTAGGGGTGAGCAAACGCCATTATAAAGCTCATATGGCACCTGAAAATGCTGCGCGTGCAGCTTTGCTGCCTTCGAGAGTGGAAATTTCTATGCTGCACGTGGAACAAAGAAACCTGTGCGAAAGAGAATATACGCCCATGAATACGCCTGTGAGAGGCGCATGTTGTGTCGGCAAAAATACAGCACGACAATCACCCTGACGTCGGTGCACTGATAAAATGTTGACTGATTGGCGGCTTTGACGCGTTCTCACGCGGTGTTCTTTTGATAGCCGCCACAAATGTCCCACATGCGTTTCCAACGTCACACGCGTTCCTGTAGCTACTTTTATCAAAGCTGCCGTCCCGAGCTCCACACTGTGTTCAGGCCATGGCCACCGCAGTGCAAGCTCGGAGCAAACTCGTCGGCTGAGAAGCTCGGCCCATCCTGAATCACATCTCAGGGCTCTATATTTGTGAATTCCAGCGACTATAGACGGCGCTGCGGTAGGTCGAAGTGGCGGATGAGGTGGTGGTGTCGTGAGCGTGCACGTCAGCGTGTCAGAGCGTGAACACGCGTTCATTGGTTCATGACTACTGAGAGACTAAACTGCGTCACAGTTTATCACCGTGTGGAAGCTTCGGAGCATAGCTAATCGCGCCGCCTGCGTCGCTGGAATGACCGAATAAGCTACACAGAGTGAGTTGACAAAAAAGTGGCGGGAAGCTGCGTCTATGTGCTTTATTACCTTCAACATTACAGTTGAGCTCCACACTGGCACGTAGGGCCTGTGGTACTTACGCAGTACATGAAGGCTGTTGTACTAAAGCGTGGCTCTGCATGGTGAGAAATACTAGTGCACTTCCTTTGACCTGTCATCTTGACTTGACAAATAATAGTTAACTTTCCAAAGCTTGTTCTAGTTTCAAATGTCTTCATTCCAAATAATGTCGGTGAAGGAGTATAGCTCGTGGAAGACACAGGATACATAGCGAATGTGTGCTGGAAAACTTGCTGGTAATTTTAGAAGCTGTGCATCAATGAAAATTGTAATAGTGGGTTCAATATAGGACAAGTGAGTGGCTTCGGCATGTAGTGTTCTAACTAATACAGGTGCATCATGCTTTGTGACACTTCGTGAACTTAAGAGAAACAAAAATCTCAGATAATGACCATTGATTGGGACCGCAAGTAGGATATAATTTTTTAGTGTTATGAAATAGGAAGACACACATTCCTAATATATACTGAACTGAATAGAAATATTACTGACGATGTACTTACATTCATAGGTCTTTTCTCTACAAAAATGTCGCATAGTTTTAGCATTCGTCGCCCTTTGAGTATCATCCTTTAAAAAGCAACATTTCCTGCTGAATTGATGTACAAGGCACACCAGAACATCTTGTTGTCTATTTCTGGTCAAGCTTATCAATGCACATCATGGTAATTATATTACAGAAATTGTAACACTTGAAGTTAACATCTTAATGAAAGCAGCATCCTCATTAAAATAGACAATGGGGCTATCAATGTAACTCCGTTTCTTGTCTCTTGCAGAACCAACCACTCTATGCTTAATCTAGGATAACTGTGGCCGATAGCCTTCTTTTAATTTTTGGGCACAACCTCCGTCATGATGCTTCGAGAGAAGCCACAGAAAGCCTACCAAACTTGCCCAATGCTCACCTTCCAAAAGGAACGGCACTGCCGACATCAAAGTACTTGTTCTTCAGGCATTTCAGCAATGTTGACGGTAAGAAGACGAGGCACTTTTATTGCAGCAGCTGCAACAACTATTTGGGGCTTCTAAAGATGTCGCGAATGTCGTATGTGACAAGTGCAACATTCAACCTCATGTGACCGACATTTCTCGAATGGCATTGTTTTTTTGTAATTGGCTTAGCTGGACATTTATGTGATGTGCTATAATCAGGACTTGTTCAACCAGTTGAGCTATCGGATTCCCTTGATGCCAGTGACATAACAAACATCGCCTGTTATAGGAAGCTGCTCCTTGGTCCTGACGATAATACTTTGACTTTCAACGCTGATGATGTGGCTCTATTTGAGAGCAGTGGATTTGGTATTTGGTCACTTCTTGCCCACATTCATGAGCTGACATATAAAGAACGGGTTCAAGAATTGCTTCTTGCTGGTTTATGGTTTGGCACAAACAAGCCTATTATAAACTGTTTCTTTGTGCCTTCTGTGCAAGTATTGTTTGAGCTTTCTGCTTCTGGTTGTCGTGGCAAGACACTGAAGGTAACTTCAGAACATCAAAAGTATATTCAGTGCCTTGTACTGTGGACAACGTGGCTAGCTGTGAATTAACGTTCATGGCGTAATTCAAAGGCCAGCATGGGTGTGGCTAATGGGAGATTACAAGACAGGTTGTTGCCCGTGCCAATGGACACTGCCGGGCTTATCGTGCACCTAAGTCCATACCTAAAATGCACACGCAGAAATCATTCCGTCGGCATGCTCTAAAGGCCAGAACAGATGTTGAAAGAGTATTCTGCGGAGTAAAAGGCACAAGTGTTCTTACTCTGATGGCATACTTCAGCTTCTGGCCTTGGTTTGTAGAATATTATATGCATGCCGCTTTCTCTGGCTTCGCGAATGCAACGACCCTAATATGGCTGAAATCAAAACGCAGCTAAGGCTTTCACCTCCGCCATGGCATTGAGGAAGCTGATTAAAAGCTGAAAAGCATGTGTCCTGTGTGGGAACTGTCAAGGCTGCCACGGTGTCTGCGAGATGTAAAGTACTGGAAATCGGCAGACTGGCGCAACTCGTTGTTGTATTCACCAGTTGTGCTGGCAGGCTACGTTCTTTCAAGGAACTTGAGGCATTAGTTGACATATGTCGACAGGATGCACTACATGTTGGGTGAGTGCATTTTACTTGAGAAGATGCATATTCTTGAGGTACGAATGATAAAGTTCCTCAAAGAGTGGGAAGAGTTGTAAGGCATGCACAACACGATTTGAAACTCGCACCTTTTTTTGCATCGATGACACAGCGAAGTGTTGGGGTATTTTATGGGCCTATTCTATGTTTTCGTTTGAGTAAATGAATGGGAAGCTTGTGAAAATGGTGGGAAGTACGCGCCACTCTGAAAACAAATTCTCGAAAAGATCTGTCTTATGCAGGCTATGCCAGCACTATGGGAACGCGTCACAAAAAAAGAGCTGTTGGCAATCTTGAGAAGCTTGCAGCACGTCGAACACGGCATCGTCACGAATTTTCTTTAACACCATATAAGACCAGAACTAACCTTTTCAAATATTCTTTCTTTCCGCGCACTATAAACGATTGGAATAATCTGCATGTATCACAACTAATAAGCATAGACTCCATTGAACATATATCTACTTGATTATCGCCATTGTCAAGTTGATTACTCTTTCATTTTTTAATTTTTAATGCTCCTTTTTTGTATTTCAATTCTTTTTTTTTGTATTTCAAGTGTCTTGCGGGGGTATAGGCAAATGTTTATGCGCATGCAATGTGTTCTTACTTCTGTTATCTCTTTCTGACGTTGTTTTCATTGATTATGTTTTTCGTATTTCTTCAGTGTACATCTTGTTTAGTTGTGACTTTCTCCTTTCATTTTTTGTGACTGCTGTTCACGGATATATGCATATGCGTATATATATATGTGTGTGTATATATGTGTGTGTGTGTATGTGTATATTTATATTCATGTATTTGCCCTCCTGCTTGGACCCAAATAGGGTCTGCAGTATTGTATAAATAAATAAAAATAAATAAAATAAAGCTCTTCAAGGTACTTGTCAAGGGCTACAAGATAAACAAATGGTTCTTGCAAAACATCATATTCTATGGAAAGCCGGTGCACAGGGCCGATTGGTCATACTATAAGAAGATGGGCATTCACACTTTCATGTTCTGCACTGCCAAGCTTGGTGAGCCTCAGAGAAGTATTTCTTTTATTCTTGTAGATGGCCGTTTATGTCATATTACCGACATATTTTGGTTTGTGCTGAAAAACATCTGGAATGCAAATGTATGAAAATAGTGATGCTAACTGTTCAGTTGTAAACGGTATGCCGCAAGGTGTTGACAACATTTTGTAGGGATACTTTCCTACAGTTTGTTCAAGCTGTGGACGCAGAAGAACATGATACTATGAGCATGACCCAGTTGATGAACCATTTAGCCCTCAGTTGTTGTGAGAGCTAAGTTTAGCCCTCAGTTGTGGCAATTCGTCCCCCGAGTTACTCAGCAATGCAATGTCATCGGCGAAGCGCAGGTTACTAAGGTATTCTCCATTGACTCTTATCCCTAACTGTTCCTAGGAGGTTTTCAGAAGCCTAGAATGGGAACAGTTAGGGATAAGAGTCAATGGAGAATACCTTAGTAACCTGCGCTTCGCCGATGACATTGCATTGCTGAGTAACTCGGGGGACGAATTGCAACTCATGATTACGGAGTTAGACAAGGAGAGCAGGAAGTTGGGTCTTAAAATTAATCTGCCGAAAACGAAAGTAATGTACAACAACCTCGGCAAGGAGCAGCGTTTCGAGATAGGTAATAGTGCACTTGAAGTTATAAAAGACTATGTCTACTTAGGGCAGGTAATAACCGCAGAGCCGAACCACGAGATTGAAGTAACTAGAAGAATAAGAATGGGGTGGAGCACATTCGGCAAGCACTCTCAAATTATGACAGGTAGATTGCCACTATCTCTCAAGAGGAAGGTATATAACAGCTGTATCTTGCCGGTACTTAGCTACGGAGCAGAAACCTGGAGACTTACAAAGAGGGTTCAGCTTAAATTGAGGACGACGCAGCGAGCAATTGAAAGAAAAATGGTAGGTGTAACCTTAAGAGACAAGAAGAGAGCAGAGTGGATTAGGGGACAAACGGGGGTTAAGGATATCATAGCTGAAATCAAGAAGAAGAAATGGACATGGGCAGGGCATGTAGCGCGTAGACAGGATAACCGCTGGTCATTAAGGGTAACTGACTGGATTCCCAGAGAAGGTAAGCGGGTTAGGGGGAGACAGAAGGTTAGATGGGCAGATGAGATTAAGAAGTTTGCGGGTATAAATTGGCAGCAGCAAGCACAGGACCGGGTTAACTGGCGGAACATGGGAGAGGCCTTTGTCCTGCAGTGGACGTAGTCAGGCTGATGATGATGATGATGTGGTGAAAGAACTTACTTGTGCACAGTGAATTCCAACTATTGCCTTGAAGCCACTCAGAAAGCCGCTCATCTTCAGTAATAAGATGAAGCCCAGCTCATGACAGTGCCATCATCTGAATGCTTACATTGTAATATGTGGAGCGGTATTTAACATCCAAAAACCATGATAAGAATGTGAAAAACGCCGTATACATATAGAGCGCAAGGCCTTCAGCAGGTTTTAACCATCTCGTGTTCTTTAATTAATCTGCACTGAAATCGCACAGCATACAGGCCTTTGGCATTTCGCTTTCATTGATGTGTGAACTTTGCAACCAGGATCGAATCTATGACTTTCGAGTCAGAAATTGATCACTATAAGAATCGCTCCACAGTGATAGACAATCTTCATTCGTGCTTCCCGAAGTCAGCAGATCACTTCCGCAGGAATCTGTGTGGAAGAAACTTTACGAATAAGAAAAATAGCCATCCACCCATTCGCATTATGAAGCCAAAAAGACTGAAAGCTTCTTTACAATTGGTCGAATGACAGAAAGACTTTAGCTCTGTATTAATAGTGATAACTCAGGATTTTTATGCCAAAAACCACGATGTGATTATTAGGCATGCCCATGAAGGATGCCCATAATGTTGACCACTTGCGATTTTAATGTCCACTGAAATTACACAGCACGTGAGCCTTTCATACGACTATGAACCTTAGACCACATTTGACACAAATGTGTCATACCACCCCACTTATCTGAGTCTGTACGCCCATTTCTCAAACTGTCCACCACAATAAAAAATGCTGTTGCTTGCCCCCGTGTTCAGAACCCTCAACCACTGATAACGAAAATCTCGTTGGCACGATGACCACTGGTACTTTTAATTTCTGCTTGATTCTCGTGTGTGCCTTTGGGTCCCAGCTTTTGCTACCGGCTTATCCTCCAAGCTTGTTTCCGAATAGTCTATTGTGTCATTGCGTAGACATCATCTGAGATGGAACTGGTTACATCATCTACGAAGCAAATAATATTGTAGTTAAGAGCAATGCCCAGTGCATACCAACCAAGTCTACCGGATTGGCCGGGAGACTCGCCGATTTCGACCGTTTTATCTGTTTGTACAGTTGTCATGACAATCTCCTGGAAATCAAAATTGTGCGTGGTCTGGCCGCATTGGCAAAAAAGAGGTTTATTCTGCTCTAAACTATTCGAACCTACCACAATTTATGAAAAATGAAATTAAGGGGCGTCCATTAAATGTACAGCAGAATCTCAATGATCCAAAATCACGGCACATACGACTCATTTGACAAATTTCCCAGCCGAATTTCACTATGTCCATCGCTATGGTGCCTAAAATACGTTGGGCCTAAATTCCAATGTTCCGAACACATTGCCTAATCGCGGCGGCTGATACAAAATTTATTATGGAAACCATTGAACTAATGCTAAAAGCAGCGTACTAGAGACTTCGGAAGTATGCGTGCGACCGGTGCATGCTGTGTCTTCTACAGTGCGTGTGATTGTCGTCGCCACAACCTCTGTGGACGAAACCGTAGTTGTTCTTGATACTATCATGTATGGCGATGACGTAACTGACAGAACCCCAAAAGTGTGTCCATGTCCAACGCTCAAGCAGTCAAAGCAATTCTGCTTTCTGCAAACTCTGTGGACGAAACCTCTGCAGATGAGATTGTAAATGGCAGAAAGCAACATAGTTTGAAAGGTGCGTGCACAACCAAACGCATGGGGATCGAAAAAATATTTCAATCACCTGAACGGAAGCGCTTTCTCTGTCGAGGAAATATTGGGATCATGGTACGCCTATCACAGATTCGAAAGGCAATGAAAGCGCTGTTGCGTGTTCTCCAGCATACAGGACTGCCACACCGCGGTGTTCTAGTCGCCAGGGTACTTGGCTCCTGGACCGCAGGTCGCGGGATCAAATCCTGGCTGTGGAGGCTGCATTTCCGATGGAGGCAGAATTGCTGTAGGCCCATCTGCTAAGATATGAGTGCACGTTAAAGTAACTCAGGTGGTCAAAATTTTTGGAGCCCTCGACTACGGCGTCTCTCTTAGTCATATCGTAGTTTTGGTACTTACATACCACATCAATCAATCAAAGCATACTGGACTGATTGATCCGCTGTTTGTGCAACCAAACGCGTTCGCCGCAACCGCCACGGCGACGCGATAGCGATCTAGAAGCTCCGAAGGCACCCGGCTAAGGCAAGGCTAAATTAAAGGCAATAAATGTGTGACTAAATAGCCAGACGCGTTTTATCGGTTCTGGCAAAACAAATCTAGCAGTGAGCAAAGCTTTGACAAGCACTCTTGCGCCAGCCAGCTGCACTGTCCCGTCTCTTCACCTGTGTCCCACGAAGACATAGGCGAGTTGTTTTGGCACAAATAGAGTCTACTAGTTGTATTGATTCTTTTGAACTCTCACCTTTGTAGAAAACCCTATCCTCGGGTGTTTGGCCACCCCAAGGCGCTATAGGACGGCAACGCTCATGTTGGCACGTGGGATTGAGACCCACACCCAACCCCCTCTTGTTTTTCGCGATGTTTTAAAGACGATAGTCCTTATTGGGGAGCTTCGGCAGAAATATATTTGTCTGTCTATCTATCTGTCTGTCTGTACATTTGTGTGTTTGTCCTTCCTTAAGGATACCTCAAATAGCACCAAACGACCGTTTGGTGCCGTTTTGTGCCTACCAATATTGCTCAAAATTCAGCGTGCATAGTTGTGCGATCGTCAATTAAAAAGCATTTTTTGCGCATATCTGAGACGCCATAGCAGCACGTTGATGTTTTGTATGTGTGCCTTTATACTATAAGGGGCACACACAACTAACTCTAAGGACTTTAGCGTTTATCGCACTGTGCTGACATTGCAACGCGATGCTTGTTTCCAAGGCTTTGCTACGATGAGGTGGTGGCACCTGCCCGTCACTTTGTGTTCTACATCTTATCACCTCAGAGGCAGGCGTTCATCTTTCTCCGCGGATGCGCAAGCCCTCGTATTTGAAGATAACTGCCAGATGGCGCTCTTGTTTACCGTGCCTCGATGCGCTCGTTCCCCTCCGCTACACGCTCGAGGCACTCTAACGCAGCGCCTCCAGACTACCAGTCACCAATTTTCTTGCGCAGCACATCAAATAAAAGTTTCTTTCTCTCTCCCCACACGCAAGACTATTGCTGTTCGACGAGATTTCCACAGTAACATGCAGATTCAGACCATTTTTATCTTTGTTTGTTAGTCCTTGGATTTTTTGGTGCCGAAAAAGAAATAGGGTAAAAAATTCAAAGCAATCCCCTGACCCCCCCCTACTCTGTGTTTTGAAAATCTCTTCAGAATCCTTGAACTTGGAAGGAATGGCAGTGCTGCCACGACATGGACCAGCCTTTGCAAAGCCATAGCTGAAAATCTTCATATCCAATCTCTCGTCAAGAGGATTTACGCGTTAGTCTTTTTTAACAAATTTATTAAAACTTTGTGTGATACCCATTTTATGATCAAGACAGCATATGGGAGTTTTTCCATAGGTAGGCTAAGAATTTTTGAGTGGTACAAATTGTTATGGAATGAAAGACAACAACATAAATATGAGCAACAGTCACTCTGCCCTTTAACAACAAAGAGTCATGAAAACTTGGCGCAAGTTCGAAATGTTCACACACATAGAGTGTATGAATGATGTCAGAACATCATTCACACACATCTTAGTTAGGCAGAGGTAATCTGCCTTTAGTCCCTTCAACCTAGGCAATCATTGTTTTTTTCTGAAAAAACAGTGACAGAATGAACATATAAAGCTGCCAAAAACTACTGTGAAGTATATTGCGAATAAAACTTTGGACCAAACAAATTTCGTACTATATTGGTACCAAATGTAATGTGTGAAGTGTTAAACAAAACTAAGACGTCTCCTGATTTGTCTAAACTTTTTGATTGTGTTTTGACTATCCAAATTTTCTCGACAGTGTGGGCTTGGCAGCATGTGAGCAACGCCTCACACTCATGTGATTCGCTTGCTTTTCGTGCAGGCACTCACCCTGACGTGAATGCCGACATTCTTCCATGGGCCGCCTTGAGTAGCCGATCGAGACCCGATGTTCATGGGCCACCAGCCGCTGCATCCTTCGACTACAGCAGACTTTGTTCAACCTGATCCTGGCTCCGGAAACGAGGGGCATGCACATGAAGATCTTCGCAGACACACCCCTGCTACGTCATCGCTCAGCTGACTCGTGTCCTTTTTTTCTCTGGATGCTTCGCTGCTGCGTCGACCTTTCTGACGTCACAGCAGCACTATATAAGGCCTGACAAAACGTCGCCTCCTTCCAGTGGGCTTGGCCGCATATCAGCGAGGCCTCACGCGATGCGCTTGCCTTTCGTGCAGGTAATGTTTTCATATCTCTCTTCACCTCCCGTACCTAATGCATGCCATTACTCGTGCTGCCAAACCCACGGTGTTTCATTGCCATAGTTTGTGAGTGTACTCATGTTATTCTTAACCCCTTGCTTCGAGCCAGCCTTATTGAGTGAAACCCCGGTCCTAACACTCGATCCACTTCATTACAGCCATCTGATGACATTATGTCAGTGCTGAGTGATATTCAGGTCGGACAAGCAACACTCTTAGAAAGAATGAAAGCAATTCACTTAAAGTTATCCGAAAATGACAAAGCTCTTGATGACATAAAGAAAAGACTAGGGGAAACAGAGGGCGTTTGTTCTTCAGTCGCCTTATTCAAAGAACAAATCAGTGAAGTTCGACGCAATGCATAGCAGAGCACCAAGGTGTTTACAAATTAGGCTACGAGACTGGACGACTCTGAAGATCGAGCAAGACGCTCAAATCTAGTGTTTTGGGCCAAAAGACAATAAAAATAAAACATGGGAGCAATCAGAAAAGTTAATAATTGATTTCTGCAGCACGAGCCTTCAAACTTCTCTGCAACCAAGAGACATAGGGCGCGCTTACAGGTTGGGCCGATTTCGACCAAATAACAATAGACCCAATATTGTTCGGTTTTCCCATTTCAAAGATAAGGAGGGCGTATTATGAAGAAGCGCGCGACTCAAGGACCACAACTTCAGGATTACAGCTGACTTCTTGCCAGCTACTGGCCTTGCTCGTGAAAAGGTAGAGGAATTCGGTAAAAATCAGCGAAAACATTTCAAGCTTCATTATGATATAAACTTGCACTCGAAAACACTACTTACCTTTATATTTCTACTGAGTAGAAAGTCATTAGACAGCCACGGTAGCAATAACATAACTCTTCTCAGCGAGAATCTTCACGAACATCACTGGCTTTCGTATGCACTAACATAAGAAGTATCATGCCCAAAGGCGACTCACTTTCACACATAGCAGACAACACTGACTGGCGTTTCATAGTTCTTACTAAAACTTCATTAAATTCATCCGTTTCAAGCGCGGAACTACAGTGCTCCTTCCCTGATTTCGTCATTTTTTGGCGCGACCAACAAAACAAACGTGGTGACGGTGTCATGACAGCCGCCCATAACGGCGTGCAATGCACCATAGCTGATGTACCGTGTCCATTAGAAATCTTGTTTGTGCATTGCCAAGCGTCTAATTCACTTGTTGTAATCGGAGTGTGTTAACGCCCGCCTGATGCAGATGCATCTTTCACAAATCATTTTCAAGATGCCATCTATTCTGTCACAACTGCTTTTCCAAACACCCCCTTTTTTATTTGGCAATTTCGATTTCCCAGGAATAACATGGTCAAATGTAGCACTAACTCCATCAAAACACAACGCTGAAACTGAATTCTTAATCTCTTGTTTATTATTCGGCGTATCAAAACTTATCTGTCATCCTACTCGACAAACACTACACTCATCTACCATTCTAGACCTATTGCTTGCGTCTCATCCTCATAATTTTAGTATCGTGTCACATTTATCTGCTATTAGCGATCACTATGTTCTTCATACAACCTTTCAGCGCTGCTTACCAAATCCCAAGAAAATAAACAGAACACTAAGATTGTACGATAAGTGCAACTACGCAGCTATAAACGATGAACTCGCAGCTCTGTCTCAATTCCACCTAACCAACGCTTTATCCGCACTGTCGAAACAAACTGGCACCTATATGAAACTAAACTACAGCAACTTATAAAAGCTTACGTTCCCACTGCCACCTTATTCATAAGGTCAACATTTCCATGGTTCCATGCCTCACTAAAACGTCATAAAATAAAAAGAAGCATCAGTTTCGCTCCGCTAAGCCTTTGGACACGCAGTGCGCATTACACAAATACAAGGCAACAAGAAGTTTTTTTTTATTCTCTCGCAGCTAAAGGCAAGCGTTCTTTCTATTTTTCTATTTTACCTGATATGCTACGAAAAAAATGGTAAGCAGTTTTCAAAAACAATTCACCCTTCGTCTATTGCCCCTTCATCAAATATTACACTACGAGACGAACAAAATGTTTCGATTCCTGAACGTTTACTGCGCAAGTACTGAAAGAAACCTTCTGTTCTGTATTAACCATAGAACCAGACGATGACACTCCCCATGCTCTTTCTGTATGCCACCGACAATGTCCAAAATTATATTTCATGTCAATGGTATTTCCAAAATCATCGAACCATTAACGCTCACTTCATCAACAGGTATAGAAGGCATTAACGCAAAAATATTGAAGAATACTAAACTTGTAACATGTTTATTTTATCTCACAATTTTCAGCAATCGCACTCATCTGGAGTTGTCCCCAAGACTGGAAGGTAGGCAAGCTCATTCCAATATCAAAGAAAGCTAACTCGCACTCATCCAAAAACTGCCGTCCCATTTCACTCACAAGTTTATGCTCTAAAGTAATGGAACGCGTAATCTATTCCCACATAGTCAACTTTCCAGCACCTCTTCATTTTTTTTCACAAACACCAACATGGCATATAAAAATGTGTTTTATGTGATACTCAACTAGCTCTGTTTACCAACAACGTTAGCTCTAGCATTGACGTATATATACCTACAGACGCACTCTTTTTAGACTTTGAGAAAGGTTTTGACAAAATTGCTGTTAAGCGCTTGTTCTTCAAACTTTCCTGCCCGAACCTTGACCCATTAGTTTTCCGTTGGATTTGTGACTTTTTAACTAACCACCAAGTTAGTATACGCTAATACATTTTATTCGTTTTTACACCCTGTTATTTCAGGCGTGCCACAAGGCATGGTTCTAAGACATTTCCTTTTTCTCATATAAATTACCTACCTGCCGAGTAATATTTCCTCTAACATCAGACTTTTCGCCGTTGATTTTGTCAATTATCACCAAATCAACAACACATGAGATGTTCATGAACTTCAATATAACCTTCATAAAACTGAGATGTTGTGCAAAACATGGTTAGTGTCTCTTAACGCAAACAAAAACGCCCTTATTCTTTTTTTATAGCCGAGAGTATTACCCATTTCCCGCATACTTCATAACAAAAACTCATCTTTCAGCCCTGCCGCGGTGGTCTAGTCGCTAAGGTACTCGGCTGCTGACCCGCAGGTCATGGGATCGAATCCCGGCTGGGGCGGCTGCATTTCCAATGGAGACGAAAATGTTGTAGGCCCATGTGCTCAGATTTGAGCGCACAATAAAAAACCCCAAGTGGTCGAAATTTGCGAAGCCCTCCACTACGGCGTCTCTCATATTCATATTTTGGCTTTGGGACGTTAAACCCCACATATCAATCAACACCTAAATTTTCCGTGTAACTTATTGCAATTATCGTGTCCATGTTTGTTGTGATTTAACGTGGTCTTTTCACATAATGCACATCAATAATGAAGCAAACTATGCTCTTGGCTGCCTGCGCCACAACCTTCATCTAGCTCCTACTTCCTACAATAATCAGACAAAAACTTGAATACGCATGCTCTCTTTAAGACTCTCATCAGAGTAACAATACTACAACACTTAAAACAGTGCAAAGCCGGGTGACAAGATTCATTTTTTCAGATTATTCATATAAGTCCAGCATAACCGAACCTAAATCTTTTGCTAACCTCGCCACCCATTTGTCGCGCCGCTTTGTTGCTCGTCTGTGCCTCTTTTTTAATTTCTATCATGAATCACCCCGTACTCCCAACATCAAGCCAGCCCATCGTCATTCAGACCGCATAAATCACGGGAAATCTGTTTACCGGCTAATTGCTCACACCACTGCGCACCTTTCATTCTTTTTTGTCAAGACCACACAAGATTGGAATGGCTTTCATTTTCACGTTGTACACCACACCGGTATCATCATTTTCAAAGCAGCAGTCGAACATCTACTCCTTTAATCCATTGTATTAGCCCACCCTTTCATGCAAAAATAATTCGTTCGGGCCTTTGAGGTATTGTTAATAAATAAATTTAAACAAATAAATACTCTAAAAACGGGTTGTCTGCGTCAGTTGAGAAATCGCTGGATCATAGAGGCACCATCAAGACAATGCCTTGAGCAATACTGCCTTTGTTATGTACTTCCTGATGAAATATGGCATAGCACAGTTTTTCCACCCACCCTGTAGCCGAAATGTCGCCCATCCAAACTAGTTCCGTTTCCCCCAACGGAAAGGGCCATGAAAGAACAGCACCAAAGCTAGGTCCGAGCCATTCAAGAGATCATGACGAGGTTGCTATATAGCATTTCAGTTTCTGTGTTCAGGAAAGCTCCATTGATTGTCAGTCCTTGAAAACTATATTGCCACATGAAGGGCGTTATTTTGAAAACTGCTCTGTTCATGTGTCAGAGTTGCGAATATTTTTTTTGTAAATTCGGTGCTACCCTTTCGACAGACCTTGAAGATGCACTTGTCAAATGAAGCCAAGTTTTCCACTTGAATGCATGTCTTGCTCATCACAAGTTTACAATAATTTAGAGAGAGAAGGAATATGAGAAAGGCAGGGAGGCTAACTAGAATCATTTGTATCTATGAAGTTACTGATTCATCTAACTTTTTGATTTTGTCAGGAACTTTTAGGTTGTGAAATTCGCGTCATAATAGAACTGAGCACTAACAGATAAAAAGGAATTCCTGCAGCGACTGACTGCAGCTGTCATCACAAAGAATATTGGCATCTTTACACGACATATGTTAGCTTGCACAATGTCGTGCAACTTTATTTTATTTCTTTGTGCAAAGGATTCACTGTTCAGACATCTGCCATGAACTACTTCACTATTGCATTTGTTTTTACTGATGTTAGTATTTCTCTTGCACTTGTCAGTGTTTTGAGCTCTGCTTTGGAAGCAGATTCTTGTAGCTTTCCATTGATGTTTATGCGCTTCAGTTGTGTGCAGCTATTGCTGTATTTTTTTTCACTAACTTGAGCAGCGCGCTGTGTTTCCTGTTACTATGAACGGTGTTTTTTAATCTTTATCCAGCTACTAAAAGCTTTTTAACACTGCCTATAACAATTTTACAAGCACATCATAATTTCTATGGCTGTTGGCCACAATGTTTTAAGCGACGCTTCTTGCACTCTGAAATGAGTATGAACACGCTTCTCTTCAATGCTCAGCCCTGGGGTCCTTAAAACTAGATCTCATCATTGAATTCTACCGCAAAGAGCCAACTTATTTAGTTTTCAAGTACAAAGTCTATGCACTGGCTGTGGTTAATCTCATTGATAAAAGTGTATGAATAATTGTGCAAGGACAAAATTTGCAAGTGGTTTAGAGCATCTACAGGCAGTTATATTGAAATTTCCAGCAGTAAAAGTAGCAAGAGATTGTGCATTTTCGCAGCTACAAAGCTTGAAAAAATTATGCTTGACAATAGAACGACCTCTATACAGCTTTCTGTATTACAGTTCTTAAGGTTTCCCGAAGCACAACTCATAGTACTGTAGTAAACACTAGCGATATTGAAAATTTTGCCCAATATCGGTTGCACATACTCTAACAGAAGATTATAAACGAGTTTTTTCTCCGCCACTGTGCAAATACACAGGACTGTTTGTGCTCTCTTTTATTAAGTGTCATAACCCAGTCATTTCACCTTGCACCTAAAACATAACAGTCTTGCGAGTTCTGGCATCCCTTTTTTCTCTAGCCACAAAAATTCAAACGCTGTGTTTGGTGTGGATAAAGTCGCCGCTACAGCCATGACACTACAAAGGGTACTTTGGGTCGAATTTATGTCTGCTGGCACAATAAATGCTGTTAGATACTGAACAAACTACATAACTGAAGAACACTAAGTAGCAAAGGTGTAGACAATGTACATGATGACGCCCTTTCACACACCTTTTGTCAAGCTGGCCATCTTCTGCAAATATTTGATAAAAACAGCTTCACCAACACGCCATATAGTCAGAACTTGTTACCTACCGACTGCCATGTTTTACTTGAAATAAAAGGACATTTGTATGCAGAACAGTTCTGTTCAATTGAAGTAAAATATGAAGTTCATTGCATTTTCAAGCACATGGCACAAAGCAGATAAGACGCAGGCATTGTAAACATTCAGAGCATCTACGAAATTGCACCAAACGATATAGCGATTATGTTAAAAAAACAAAGCATTGTTCAGTCTAATGGTAGAGCTAATGCAGTTGTAAAGATGCCTTGGAACCCTGTAATAGGTCACCCTCCTAGTGGCTATAGCAGACAATGTTGCCTTTTTCCTGCTCCACCAATTCATATGTCACGGTTGACCCCGGGAGAAGCTCAGTGATTGAGGTCACGTCTTCTTGTTGAATGTCTTTTCATTAAGCCATTATCGAAGAGTGCCACACTGTACACTGCAAGACTAGCGCTTACCACCTGCATTCGAATGGTTTAATGAAACAAATAAACTGTACGCTCGCGAGGCTGAATGCTCTCTATGTGCATTGCTGCAGATCACACAAATGGGATGCCATTCAGTGCTTAATCACCTACGTCTATATTACCACCGCACAGTGCACCGCTGGTTTTTGACCAATGTATGGCAAGCACTCGTCGGACACAGTCGACATGAAATTGCTACACAAGCCGTAAACATCTGAGTGCACAATGATTGCTGCCACGCCACACTTGTTGAATAGCATCGGGAGCATGCCAAAGCCTTTACTTTGCATGAAGAAGAGCGTCGGAAGAGTATTTGCGGAGACACCAATACTCCGCCCCTGTTGTCCCTAAGCTCTCGTGCGTTTGCCAGTTCCTATGCCACTGATTGGCCTCTCTTCAGAACTCCCGCCCAAATAGAAAGACTTTTTCTACGTCATCACACGCACATTCTGGTTAATAACCTGATTGAAACCATTGAACCATCTTTGAGCCTGTGCTGTTGAGGTTGAAACACTGTCAACATGAGAGCCTCAAGGTCTACTATGGCACCCACATAGTGATAAACAGGTAGTAGGTTCCATTTTTTCATCTAGAGTAATGGAGTAGTAATCTCCAGTTTTTCATCTAGAGTACTTGTGTCAAATCCTTGAAACAATTTATTCGTCCTCTTTATCGCCTTCTAGAGGGTTGTCCTCTTCGGCATCTTTTGTGGGAACACCGCTTGTGTGGAGAGTCTGCGCTCAATCTTGACTGTCACCATTGGGGTATATTTCTGAGTGCTACTCGACAAATGCCTTCACAGAGTAAAAAAACCGCTGCCTAATAATTAAAAATATAATATATCTTACTTTTGTGGTGTATCTTGTGGACCACTGCTTCTTCATGATATAACTTGTAGTAACACTGTCATAATGTATCTGTTAGTGTTATTAGTAAGGTATTTATTGTATCATACATTGACGTTAAATCTATACTTTATAAAGCGTAAATGTACCAGAACATGAAATTAAGAGGAAATGTTCAGTATTTGTACGTGTGGTCAATGTCTGCTTACTGTAAATGTACCTCGTTTGACGTTCACCGAAATGGAGTGTTGGGCTAGTCAGTGCTGTGTGTCTGTTCTTGTTCTTTGTCCTCATATCTTGTGCTACAAAATACTAGATGTTGTATGTTAGTTTTTTCGTTTTATTTTCAAGTATGTAAATTTTTGACATCAGAATTATGTCTTTTTGTGAAACTCTATCTTTATCTTTTGTTTTAGCATTAAAACACTGTTTGAAAGTGCAGAGGACTGCATTTTTTAGGTTTATTAAAACAGCAAGCACTCGCTCAGCAACACTATGATATAATTGTGGGAGAAAAACCCTTCACACTTTTTTGTCGAATTCATGTGATGTGCCTTGACATTAGGAACCGCATTTATAGCTCTATCACCATCAGCCCTCATGTGGATTGTCATTTAGGTCTCTTATGTGCATGGAATGCTAGAAGACAATGCGCAGTTGCATGCATTTGTAAAATTATATTAACTCCGTTTGTAAAATTATATTACCTCTCACTGCATTGAATTTAGACCAAAGTAAACTTTTCTGTCATGAACATTCATTGAGACTTTTATGTTTAAGGGTGCACCGACACGAATTTTGAATATTTTAGGATTGGTGCTCTAGATATAACCAGAGGTGTCAAGAGAGCTTATAAAAGCATCGAATATATTTTCAATACCACCACCATAAAAAGAAAACAGGCTTTTTCGCTATCGAAGGAGGGGTTTCGCAGTGACACTTAAACACAAGTCTCACATCGCGAGGAAACTGCCACTCGTTAATTATAAGTGTCAGCTTTGTCATTTCCTGTTATCTTCGCTTATGGTTCACATAAATCAAGATTACATTTCCATTCAGTGACTTGTGCGACCTAGGTGAAATGTAGATTGCAAATTTCACAAACCCACTCAGCTTAGTCGCCTTAATATAACGGCCATTGTGATCCGGCTGGCGATGGCCTGCACATCCTATAGCCGGCGGTAAAATCAATGTAAAATATTTTATACGTGTTTTTCGGCTCCGGTGTGTCAAGGGCGTAAATGGGAACGGGCATCATGGAGATGCAAAATCTGCCTTTGGGGTGCTACAAAAGCTAGTCGTCAGTTTTCCTTTAAAATAATAATGCGAATCATTTCTTAATGAACTTCGGTGACTTTAACGCATCTGTCCATCTGTCTGTCTGTCTGTCTGTCTATATATATATATATATATATATATATATATTCTATTTATCTATCTTTCTACCGCTTAGCAATTTTACCTTTCCAGGTGGTTCAGATAAGGGTATCGATATAAAAGTTGGTATGGCATAACATGACTGTATGAAGAACATATCTGACTAGTCATAACATGAAAATCATGATATGTATGTCATGAATGTCATGGCTTACATTTCATGAACCTGCAGCTATTGCGGTGATTTCATTCACATGGCATGTTTCAAAACTGGTATGGCACGGCATGATTGCATGGCGAACACAAGCGACAGGCCCTAACATAAAAATCATGACATGCGTGTCAAAAACATGTCTGCGTGCCATGCTCATGGTGCGCTCGCAGCCGTTTTGCTAGCGTCACATATACAGAACTCGGTATTATGCGAAGCGAACGGACGACATGGTTAAACGACACATCCAAACGTGATAATCACGACAAGCGTGTCATGTAACAACATGACTACATGCCACACTGATGAAGCACAGGCCGCCGTTTCGCTAGCTTCACATATGCAAAATATGGTATTAGGTGATGCCAATGGATGACTAAGGTATGTGACTGGTGCAAACTTGATAATCATAAGATGCGGGTCATGTGAGAACATGACTATATGCCATAGTGAAGTCGCGAATACATTTCAACGTGACACTGCGCGCTTGGTCGCCGGCATTTATTTAGTCGCGTCACACCGGCGTTGCCACGATAGGCGCCGGTCCTGCCATATACTCGCAGGCGCGTGCCACGCTGCATTGCTTTGACGCAGGCGCGTTGCAGAGATTCCGGCGTCCCTCCATCATGAAAAGAGGGAGACGCAGTGTTGTAACGCATCGGCGCGAAATGCAGCAATTCGAATTCCACTACGACTGCCGTCGGGCCACGCCGACGGACGCTAGGCGAGCCTGAGTCAGACTAAAGAGTGCTCGCGTTTTGCTAACGTGGCGGCACTTTGCCAAGCGTGCGCGGTGTTTAAACGCTACATTGGAGTATATTGGGCCCTTCATGATGCGCTCAGGGCCGTTTCCTTAGCTCCGCATAAAGCAAATTTGGGGTCGGTGTTACATGACGTCAATGGATGACGAAATATTTTACTGGCGCAAACATATTCCTGGCACGCGTGCCATGCAAGAACATGAAAATATATCACGCTCATAGCGTGCTTGCAGCAGTTTCGCTAGCTCCACATGTACTAAATTTGGTATCATGTGACGTGAATAGATGACGAAGGTAAACGACACATCCAAACAAGATAATCATGACAAAGAAGACATGTGACGCGTTATTTACCTCCACCTTGTAACGTTCCCCGCAGGGGCGCCTGCGCAAGTAGGCGTTTGGTGTGTAGCGACACCACGGACCCGAGCTAACGGGGGAGTTTTGACTCCCTCCCACGTCTAGCCGTGCGTGGCTTTGCTGTGTCCGGGGAAAAGGGGATTATGGGGGTTGAGCCGACGCTGGGTGATTGGATTTTTAAGGCCCCCCGGCAGAGGCAACACACCCCTTTGGCCCCGGCTTCACGTAGACGGCACCTCTGGGCTGACCCACCCAGGGGAAATCGGCAGTCGCCTTTTCCTATATCTCTCTCCCTACATCTTCGTCTTTTGTTCTCACTTTACATCTTTCCTGTCTTCTCCTCACTTCATTTTACTTCCAATTTTTCCTGGCGGCAAGGGTTAACCTTGTGTGGCTATCCAAACTAGGGTAAACCATATTGGCTTATAGTAACTGCGTTCTGCTGGCGTTGCGCAGACATGCCCACATGCTCTGCCACGTCCCCTCGTTGGACTCCGTGGTGGGTGGTAGGCGCCGTTACCGAAAAATCTACATTTTTTCATGGAATCCTCGACCTCCTTTTTAACTGATCGTGCTTCGAAAAGGGTACGCACCGACGCAACTTTAAAATTTGGCCCAAAAACAGAGAAATTATCCCAAAATACCATGTCCTCCACTGCGAACAATCATCTACAAAAGCTAGAGCAATCTCACCCTTCCTTGTGGCAAAGTGCTTGAGAGAGACCATTGGAACCGGTTATAAGGCAACGAAGATGGCAAGTGGAGATGTGCTTCTCGAATTAAAATACAAGGAACAGTAAAATAAACTCTCGCACCTCGTGGCCTTTGGTAACATCCCCGTCTCTGTGAGCGCACACCGTACCATGAATACAGTGAAGAACGTGGTATCGGACGAAAATTTGATGACACTGAGTGAAGAAGAGCTCTTTGATGGATGGAAGGACCAAGGTGTAATACATGTCCAGCGCATCAAAATCAGACGTAACAACAATGAAATAGCAACAAAGCACTTGATACTCACCTTCAAGTCAACCACTTTACCTGAGACTCGTGAAACTGGCTATGTAAAACTCCATGTCCGACCCTTCATTCCAAACCCGAGGCGTCGTTTCAAATGCCAGCGATTTGGTCATGCATCTCAGAGCTGCCGAGGACAGCTGATGTGTGCTAAGTGTGGCACAACCGGCCACAGTGCTGATGAATGTAGTCATGACGAGGTCCTCTGTGCTAACTGCGAAGGTAGTCACCCCGCATACTCCAGAGCGTGCCCAGCCTGGAAAAGAGAAAAAGAAATAACTGTAAAAGTTGAGGAGAATATCACATTCTGGGAAGCAAGACAACGTATCCCGTCATCATTGGCATAAAAAAACCTTTCGCCGAAATGGTGCAACGAGGGTCGGCCCTACAAATACCCTTGGCAGTTTCCCGGACCGCGCCTAGCGTGCCGAGGCCAACGCCACAAGACGCTACGGCGGGAGCAGCCAGCGCTGCCCTGTCCACATTCAGCCTGTCCACACCAGTGACCTCTACAAGCTCTGGCAGCAGCCAGGGCAATCACGAGGCCAAGGGGGCTTCATCAACCCCCAGCTCGGTGGGGACAAAGACTTCGTCGATCGAGGCGAAGTCTAAGCGACGCACAGATCGCTCTTTAGAGCGGGCGTCCAGTGCCTCGCAAGAGGCTATGGACACCAGTTCAAGACAAACGGCGCAGGAAGCGCCGAAGGAGCAGCGAGCTTCTCTCGACCGCCCCCAAAAGGGACAGAACGCCGATTACAGGGCCTGACAAAGGCCCTGTAAAATGAGTTAATCTCCGTGTTCTTTGCACACAGCAATTTTTTCCTTTTTTTCCACTATGGACAAAATCATACAGTAGAACGTAAGGGGAATGCTTAGAAATTTAGATGACGTCAGAGAACTTCTGTGTAAGTATAACGTGAAAGTGCTATGTATGCAAGAAACGTACTTAACTCCTAAGCACAAGGACTTCCTACGACAATATATTATTTTCCAAAAAGACCGGGAGGATGCTGTCGTACCATCTGGCGGTGTAGCCATTATAGTTGATCGTAGTATAGCATGCCAGCATTTGGAGCTCCAAACGTCCCTTGAGGCAGTGGCCATTCGAGCTGTACTTTTTCACAAACTCATTACCATATGTTCTGTGTACATACCATCGCATCAACAGCTACACAGACGTGATCTAGAATCATTAATAGATGAACTCCCAGAGCCGTTTCTGGTTCTAGGTGATTTTAATGCACACAATATCCTGTGGGGCGATGCTCACTGTGATGCGCGAGGACGTCTCATTGAACAGCTCCTTTTCTCTTCTAGTTTATTTCTTTTAAATATAAAGGAGCCTACAAATTTTAGCCTTGCGAACAACACGTACTCCTCCATAGATCTTAGCATTTCATCGCCGTCCCTTTTAGCTGTTTTTAAGTGGAACGTTCTTAAAAACCCTTATGGGAGTGACCACTTCCCAATCATCCTGAGTTCGCCGAACAAAGATCAACAGCCCCCGCAGGTTCCTCGATAGAATATTGACTCAGCTGATTGGGAAGGGTATAGAACTCTTACATACATGACATGGACTGAGCTGTTTGCCCTGACCATAGATGACGCTGTCACGAATTTTTCGGCTTATATACTTGATACCGCATCTAAATGTATTGCCGAAACGAGCGGCATGTCTTCTAAACGGTGAGTCCCATGGTGGAACGACGCATGCAGGAAAGCACGGACCACTCACAACAAAGCCTGGGCGTTGCTTCGCGATTCCCCTACAGCAGAAAACCTGGGAAACTTTAAGCGGGTCAAATGACAGGCAAGGAGAACGCGTCGACAATCTAGACGAGAGAGCTGGAGAAAGTTTCTATCGAGTATCAACTCGTACACAGATCAGAGTAAAGTGTGGAATAAGGTAAAGAAAATTAAGGGCCAACAAACGTATTCTCTTCCACTAGTTTCGGGCAAAGCTTGGAGGATCAAGCCAACTTTCTTGGCACACATTTCGAACACATATCGAGCTCCTCACACTACTCCGAATCCTTGCAGAATTGCAAGGCACGAATAGAAAAACTAAAGTTAGAAAGAAAATCCGCAAGAAATGAGGCATATAATGCACCATTCTGCTAAGAAGAACTGCGAACAGCACTCAGCTGCTGTAATACATCTACCCCAGGTTCTGACAACGTAATGTACGCGATGCTGAAGGAACTACCCTCCGAAACTAAAGAAACCCTCCTCTCTCTTTATAATCGCATATGGTTTTCAGGTGTGATCCCCTCCTCCTGGAAGGAGGCTGTTATAATTCCAATTTTGAAGCAGGGGAAGGATCCCCTTACTGTATCAAGTTAGAGAGCTATAGCGGTAACAAGCTGCCTGTGCAAACTATTTAAAAATAAATAATTGCCGCTTACTTCACTACTTAGAATCAAACAAATTGCTTGACCCATACCCGTGCGGGTTTAGAGAGGGCCGATCTACCACCGACCATCTTATACGTATCGAGGCACACATACGTGAGGCTTTTGTTCATAATCAGTTTTTCTTATCTGTGTTCCTCGACATGGAGAAGGCCTACGATACTACGTGGAGGTTTGGAATATTGAGAGACCTCTCACACACAGGTATACGCGGTAATATGTTCAGTGTCATTGAAAGCTATCTGTCTGATCGTACCTTCCGCGTTAGAGTGAGCAATGTTCTGTCCAGAACATTTGTACAGGAAACCGCAGTGCCACAGGGTGGGATGCTCAGCTGTACTCTCCGTCTGTAGATCCCACGTAATATCTTTTATTCAACATATGTCGACAATATGCAAATAGGTTTTCAGTAGTGTTCTCTTGGGATCTGTGAGCGACAGGTTCAGCTCGCCCTTAACAAGGTATCCAAATGGGCTGATGAAAACGGGTTCAAACTGAGCCCACAGAAAAGCACCTGTGTCCTTTTTTCACGAAAAAGAGGCTTGCACCCTGAATCTGAACTGGTCCTTAAGGATGAGCGTCTACCCGTAAACACAGAACATAGGTTCCTAGGTATAATTTTAGATGCGATGTTAAGCTTTGTACCGCACATAAAACATATTAAAAATAAATGCTTGAAAACAATGAATATCCTAAAGGTGCTGTCACGAACAACGTGGGGCAGCGACAGAAATTGCCTCATGAACTTGTATAGAAGCCTGATACGCTCACTGCTTGAGTATGGGGCAATAGTCTATCACTCTGCACGCCAAGCGCTCTGAAAATGTTGGACCCTGTTGATCATCAAGGCATCCGCCTGTCCACAGGTACCTTTAGAACAAGCCCAGTTGAAAGCCTTTATGTAGAATCGGACGAGTGGTCGCTCTATCTGCAGAGGACATATTCTTGCTTCATATATTTTCTTAAAGTAAATGCGAACAGTGAGCAACCTGCATATTCCACCATCAACGACCTGTCCAGCTCTCAACTTTGTTACAATTGACCTGCAGTGGCACGCCCTTTCTCACTGCGTGTTAGACACCTAGCTGAAGTAACAGATGTCCCACTGCTTGAATACCACCTCAGCCCCCCCTCTCTGCGGCTCCCGCCAGGGTTGTGGCAGGTTATAGACTGTGACACATCTTTCGTAGCTGGCACAAAGCATGCCTCCCCCATACACATTCGGATGTATTTCTTAGAGCTGCAACATTGTGGGCACGTCGGCTGGCATCCAGCGAGCACCATGTTAAATCCGCTCCTGTTTTTCATGCAGCTTGCTCTGATCGCCTCGACTACCGAAGCCAGCACAGCGATCACGGTATCTACGCCTGTTTCACGAGCAATCCATGGAGACTGCGCGGAGGAATTCCTAAGCCTGGGCGCCGACTGGGGACACCCGTGCGCAACCTCGTCGATAACAACGAGCCAAGATATAAACGCCCCATTTCCTTCGGATTTCTTCAGTGGGCACGTCGGCTGGCATCCAGCGAGCACCATGTTAAATCCGCTCCTGTTTTTCATGCAGCTTGCTCTGATCGCCTCGACTACCGAAGCCAGCACAGCGATCACGGTATCTACGCCTGTTTCACGAGCAATCCATGGAGACTGCGCGGAGGAATTCCTAAGCCTGGGCGCCGACTGGGGACACCCGTGCGCAACCTCGTCGATAACAACGAGCCAAGATATAAACGCCCCATTTCCTTCGGATTTCTTCAGCGGGCACGTCGGCTGGCATCCAGCGAGCACCATGTTAAATCCGCTCCTGTTTTTCATGCAGGTTAGTAACAATGCTTCCACAATTAAATCTAATGACATTTGCCTTGTCCAGCTGACGTGCCCACGTAGACTCATTGAAATGTACTTTACTGCCTGTGACTTCGTCTTGTCGCTACTCATGCTATGTGGTGACGTCGAGCCTAATCCAGGGCCTACCACTCAGCAGGTTCTAGCTGAACTACTTGAGGGCCAGAAAAATATTCAACAAAGGCTGGGGGATATTGAGGTCAAACTGCAGAAAGTTGATGAAGCTACATCTGCGATAAATGAAATCAAGAATTTGACGCATGACATTGATTTACGAGTTACAGTTTTGGAAAGAAAGCTTGTCGACCTAGAAGATTACAGCAGGCGTAACAACCTAATTATTTTTGGTATAGCTGAAAAACCAAAGGAAACGTATGAAGAACTGTCGCAGCTTGTGTTGAAGGAAGTGTTCTCTGATAAATTAGGTATAAAAGTTACTTCGGCAGAAAAAATTCACAGATTGGGTCGGAATCAACCTAACAAGCATCGACCGGTTATTATCAAACTGTTCGATCACCGTGAGAAATTAAACATACTAAAACATTGCTTCAGACTAAAGGGAAGTAGCTACTCTGTATCGGAAGACTACTCCCCTACTACAAGGCAAGCACGCAAGAAACTATGGCAAAGCACTGCGGAACTTCGGAGGGCGGGTCAGAAGGTAAAGTTAATCTCGAACAAAATTAAGATTGGTGAAGAACTATTCACCTGGGATGATGCGCATGTCGAGAGAATCCCGGTGCACGATAGCAGAGATATGACAAAAAGAAGGCAAAGAAAGCAATGAACTGACACCAGACACAACGAATCAGAAAACCTAACGCTTCTGTGTTTGAACGCCCGCAGCCTTGTAAATAAGTTGATTGACTTCAGTTGCCTAGTACAGTGTCATAGTCCATTAATTATATGCGTCACTGAAACCTGGCTTAATGAATCCATCTCTGAAAACGAATTTCTGCCCTCTGGTTACTCGGTCATTCGAAAAGACAGGTCGACTGGTAGAAGTGGTGGCGTTGCGCTCTTTATCAAAAACGACATTGAATATACAACACTGCCTGATCTCCTCGAAACAGAGTCTGTCTGGTGCAAGATCAGGGTATGCGGCGTGTTTATAGTGATTGGAACTGTTTACCGGCCACCAAGTGAAGATGACCATTGCATATCGGCAATCACGGACTATATCGTTAAGCAGAGACTACTTGACAGCAAACTGATCCTATGCGGGGACTTCAATGTACCCCACATTAACTGGGAGTCTTTCACCACGACCGGCCGTGACAAAGTTCTCTGTAATTCAATGATTGACTTCGCTGTATCCCATGATTTTACTCAAGTTGTTCAAAGTCCCACCAGGGGTGGTTCAATCCTGGACCTTGTTTTTGTTACAGCTGACCTTTTGATTGATGATTCAGAGTGCGAGGTTGTAGAAGGTATCTCGGATCACAATGCAGTCTTTGTCCAATTTTCTATTCACTACGAACTTAAGAAACCAGAATACAAAGTTCTTACTGATTTCTCACGTGCCGACGATGAAGGCGTACTTTCCCTGCTAGCAGATTCTTATGCAAATTTTCTTCTTTCTAGCAACAGTTGTGGTGTAAATGAGTTGGTGGAACACTTTGGCACGATTGTGTCCGACTGCATATCTAAATTTGTTCCAAACAAATGCGTGAAGCGCAATCCTAAACACCCATGGTATAACCGAGAAATAATACAGCTTATTCGCCGCATAAAGCGACTACGTCGCCGATGCCGCTCTAATCCAAACCACCAGTTCACTTTGTGTACGTTAAAGGCAACACTCAGAAATAAAATGCACGAAGCTAGAGATTTCTATTACAATAACACGCTGTCAACGTTCATTAGGGAAAATCCGATCAAATTTTGGAAGACAATTAATCCACCCTCCAGGAGAACCTCCTCTTTCATTATTGAAAACGAAATATGTTCAGATGCTCAGACGATCTCGGAGGCCTTTAATAGTTATTTAAGTCTGTTTTTACAACTGATAACGGTAAAGTTCCTTCTTTTGTCGCACCCTCTGTATCGGTAGCTATTTCGGATATTGAGTTAAGTTGCTCTGGAGTTCGTAATCTCATACTCAACATAGATATTACTAAAAGTGCTGGCCCGGACGGTATCCCTAACGCTTTTCTGAAAAGGTATTCTGAATGGTGTGCACGATACCTCATAATTATATTCCAGAAATCGCTTGACTCCGGACGGGTCCCACGAATTTGGAAGATCGCTAATGTTGTTCCTATTTTCAAATCGGGTAAGAAGGAAATAATTTCTAACTACAGGCCAATCTCATTATTATCCACGTGCTGCAAGCTACTCGAGCACATCATTCACAAGCACATTATTCAATACCTAACTGACAACAGTATCCTTTCAGAGCATCAGCATGGTTTCCGCAGTGGTTTTTCGACTGTCACACAATTGATCGAATTTACACATGACATCGCCTCATCACTTAATAACCACGAACAAGTCGATGCCATTTTTATTGATTACTGCAAAGCTTTTGATAAGGTATGTCATAAAAAACTTCTGCTCAAACTTGGTAACCTTCTTACAGGCCCAAATGCTGACAAATTACTTGATTGGATTACAGATTATTTGTATTTGAGGAGTCAGTTTGTTCGCTACAACCATGAACAGTCGTCACAAGCTCATATTTTCTCAGGTGTTCCACAAGGCTCTGTCTTGGGACCCCTTTTATTCATAATTTACATTAATGATGTCACTCAGGTTGTCATTAACACTCCAGTTAAGCTTCCCCTATACGCCGATGACTGTGTATTGTATTCCAGTGTACGTAGCGTCGCTGACCAAGTTTTGTTGAATGATGTGTTTTCTTCCTTTTGCGAATGGAGTAGAACTTGGCAAATGGAGCTTAATTTTCCGAAAACTGTGACAATAACTTTTACAAATAAAAAGGAGCCATTGCAATTTAGTTATGGCGACTCCAATCACATACTGGAAAAAGTTCAGGAATTTAAGTATCTTGGTGTTGTATTCTCTCCAAACTTGAAGTGGCACAGACACATCGACCTTATTTCTGCAAAATCGCTAAAGAAATTAGGTTACTTAAGAAGAACGCTAAAGGGCGCCACAAGGGAATGCAAGCTTATAGCCTTCAAATCACTGGTCAGGCCTCTTCTTGAATATGCGTCTGTTGTGTGGTCACCACATCTTGCAATTGACATAAACAAACTTGAGGCCATCCAGCGAAAAGCGATAAGATTCATTTTTAACCGTTATGACCGTGATTTCTCCCCTTCTGAGCACTACAGTGCTTTATCGCTAAACTGTTTAGAACACAGACGTATGTGTGATCGGCTTACCATGCTACATAACATGGTGCACAATTCCGTCCGCATAGCCACACCCATTTCGTTCACCAATCATCCCACCCAGGTGACTCGCCGATACAATCCGTTGAATATTGTGCCATTCAGATGTGTTATTGATTGTTATAAATACTCTTTTTTTCCGTGCACAGTTGACACTTGGAATAATCTGGACGCTACTTTGAAACGACTACCGCATGCGCTGTTTGTTGAACAAGTGTCCAATTATGTAAATTGATGTTCTTAATTCTGCCGTGGTTCCTTTTGCTTGATCATTTATTGTTTGTTGAACAGGTGTCTAATTACGCAATTTTTATATTTTTTATTTAATTGTGACGTTTTTTTTTCGTTTATTGTAACCACTCCTGCAATGTCTCAAACATGAGACAGCAGTATCTGTAAATAAATAAATAAATAAATAAACATAAATATGACTGTCCAAAATATTATACTGATGCATCCACGTCCCATACTGGCGTGTCCTATGCGGCGGTCGGCCCAACCTTCTCGGATGCCGGCGTTCTGTCCACCAGCACAAGCATTCTTACAGCCGAGGCTTACGCGTTATTCGTAGCCGTTAAACACGTCAAAGAATTGAATACGCCAAGGGTAGTTATATACACAGACTTCCTGAGTGTCGTAAAAGCGTTGAAAATTCTTAAAAACACAGAAACCCTATAATTATATCCCTCTATTCAATACTCGGTGCGGCCTATACTTCCAAGCAACATATCGTCGTGTGCTGGGTGCCAGGACATCGCGAGATCGAAGAAAATGTGTTGGCCGACCATCTCGCCACGTCAATTAACGGAATCTCCGCCAACTCTTCAGTTGCTGTCCCTATAATTGACCTAAAACCAAACATACGGAAAAAGCTCAGGGCTTACTGGCAAAAGTTATAGGATCAACAAACTCATAACAAGTTACACTTGATTAAACCATACCTCGGTAACTTGCCACCCACGTCGAAAACACGCCGTACAGAGGTCATTCTCTGTCGGCTTAGAATAGTACACACACACAGCACGCACACACACCTTTTGTCCGGTGGTGGCCCACCCAGCTGTCACAGATGTGGCCGTCCACTTACCGTGCTTCATACTCCTTGAATGCCCTGAGCTAGAGGCTTACAGGAAAAAAACATTTTCCACTAGCGTACAAGGAACACATACCCCTTCACCCAGCTATGTTTATTGGTCGTGAACCTCGTTTTAAATTTAAAGCATTGAATGCATTCTTAAAGGAAGTAAATACTTTCCATGTTATCTACTCAAGTGATCGGTGGCACGGCCTCAGAAAGGAGGCTGCTGCTGCGGATGCTACATCCAAAAGAGCACCTGTCTCCCGGTCCTTAGACCAAGGGCGCTGGCGAGAAATCGGTGCTAATATAACGCTCCTATTTTATTATTTCATGATAACTAGAGACTCATTCTCACCAGGCATGCTTCACTTCACTTTCGGGATTTTAATATATATATGTCTTACGCATCTTTAGGGCGCAGAATTTTAGGCCCTTTTACAGCCATTTACCATAACCATTGCTCTCATCCGATATCATTTGCTGGCGCTCTTTGGCCATCAATGGCCCTTGCGCCATTAAACAACATATATCATAATCATCATCATCATCACCTCGTAACGTTGTGCTGAATTTAAAGGGACATATCAACATTTCACGTTCGTGCTTCGTACATCAACGATTCCCACTGTACGTAGGATCTGCCAATTTTTCGCTTTTTACTTCATGTGGTGTGCCTTGATGTAGTAAACCGCAACTAAGAGTCTGAGTAGTGCTGTTATCAGAAGTCCTTATGCGCAACGCCACCTGATAGTCTAATGTGCATGTAATGCAAAGGACATTAGCCTTTGTAGGTCTAATATCAATCTAATGTCTAACCAGGTGTGCATTAGGTCCGCATTTGACTCTGAAATTTTATTTTCTTAAGATGAAGATTTTTATCATTTATTTATCTTATTTGCATTGTTCTCAACTTTTTGGTCACGCATTGGTGATGATTTTTTTCTCGCAACCATCGAGATCGACGCTGACGCCTTGATTTCTGCGAAATAAGCTCTTCTCAGCATCACGTTCATATTTAGCACTTGACAGTTAACGAAAAATGTTTAGCATTTAAGTGGAATGTCTATCATATAGAAATGTTGCTGCCTATTTTCACGCCCCCTTCGTGTTTTTCGTATATTGAGAGTAATTCATAAGCGTCCTCATTTGTCGAAGCGCAAGTGTTTTTATAAAACTAAAAAATGTGGAAGCACAGGCTCCCATGGATTAAGTAGGAGCTATAAAAAGGAAGGTCATGATTATGATGTTGATTTGCTTTTGTGTCCTTTAAAACAGAAGGAGGGGTGTACAAGGTGTGGTATTATTGGCACCATTTAGCGCATAAATGCCCGACTACACCTGCGGCACCCTGAGTTAAGAAATTTTTAATCTCGTCAGACTTCTTACTCTAATGTCTACTGTTTTTGGATATACCGGATAAGCAAAACACATTAAACTGTAGACATGAGCCCCTAATTTTGCAAGGAATTTAACGTATACACAGTGCCCACACTTAGCGCTTCTTTTTTTGGTGTCTGCAGAGGATAAACCTACTTGCGTGGCCTAGTTTCTCAAGCTCCATAGGACCTGAAGCGGGCACATGCACTGCGCACCGCGTGTTTGTCAAAATTCAGAACACGCCTGTCGCTTGGGGCATGTCGAAGCAACTTTGGTGGACAGGCGGCTTCTTTTTTACCGTTCATCTTTTTCTCCCCACCATAGTTGCCTCTTTTTCTTTCTGCCATACATCTCCTTTTACGATGTCGCTGCTGCTACCAGAAAACCTGCCACCATCACCACACTTCATTTCCTGTTAGCAGTGAGGCCTTCGGCAATTGGTGACTGGGCAACCGCTATCCTGCTTCCGGTAACTGTGAGAGATAGCGCTCAGGACGCCCGATACACCGTGTTCGAGGAAGAGCGTCAAAGGCGCCGCCGTCTTGTTCACTTCGGCGTTTATTTTGATAGTTATATTGTCTACCCTGTCTTTTTTTAACGCAAAAAATTGCACGCAACACGGACAGAACAGATGAAAAAGGGTAGTGATGCAGAGGCTCGATTGTTCTTGGACTGTTAGATTGCACGCAATGTTGTGGATGGCACTGCGCTGAGCGCCAATAATAGCTACAGAGAGATTTTCCCACAAAGACATGACACGCTGAAAGATCGAAGGCCCTCACAAGAAGACTACGAAATAAGCCTCTCAGAGAGGAACAAGGACAGATACTCGCTTGTAAATGGCTGTGACTCTGACAAATCAATAGAATTGCGGTAGCTATGACACGGGGGAGAAGCGTGCGGAAATTTACCTTCTTAATTTGAGCGCAAAGACAGTGCGTTTTGGAGACAGCTGAAGAGTCGACACGACCTCTTCAATTTATGTAACGGTGCCCAGCCTGGTGTATTCTTCGAGCCGTAAGTCGAGCATGTTTTTTTAATATTGCGCAGTATATTAAACGACGTTTGCAGAAGCCGTGTTACTTTTTCTCAGCAGTGCCGGCACGCCTTCAATCTATGTAGAGGCGTAGAAGGGTCATCTATAACCATATTCTCTCTTATCTATGAACTCTAAAGTTCTGTCACTTTTCTCGATTCATGCAATTAGTAGTAAATTCTGCATTCATTTATTTAAAAGAAAATTACGAATTTGTAGTTAGCACTGTGTACAAGAGACCGCCAGATATGACTGCAAACATAATTTATCTTATCCTGTAGTTATTTTGCAAAACTGTTACTGGCGTAAATAACCAAAGGTAAACATATTATACCAGTGAAAGTCGTGACGCTGAATTAAGTTCAAAAACACTCTCTACAATATATATCTCGTGTGAGGCAGGTATCTTTACAGCAACCGAAAAGTGAGTAGGCCTCATTTTTGTTCAGTGCATAACTGACTGAAACGACTTGGGATATGCCGGGTCCAAGCTAGTCCGGCCCGGGCCTGGTACGGACCCTACAGAAGAACACCAGGCAGGGCTCGGACGGGCTCGAACATTAAGTTTCCGGGCCTAGCCGGGCCAGGGCAAATTGGCCCGTGCAGTGCTCCATAGTTAGTAGCTACAATGATCTATTTACTTCCGCAAGTCGACGTTGGGAACGGCCCCAG
Organism: Rhipicephalus annulatus; assembly: GCA_013436015.1. Lineage (NCBI taxonomy): Eukaryota > Metazoa > Arthropoda > Arachnida > Ixodida > Ixodidae > Rhipicephalus > Rhipicephalus annulatus. Next base: position 759,889 of record WOVY01000043.1, on the reverse strand, counting down.
GAGGTCCATGCCAATCTGGTTTTGTGGGCTGCTTTGTGGGTGGTGTCTTTTGTCGCTGACAGTCTCCGCATGGACTTACGTAGCGAGAGGCGTCGGCGGCAAGGCACGGGCAGTAGCACTTTTTTGTACTCTTGCGAGAGTGCGGGAGAGCCCGAGGTGTTAGCTGTCGGGTCGTCATGTAGAACCTGAAGAATTTTTGGTCGCTATGTCGAGTGTACAATGATGAGATAGCTCGCTGGGGCCGGAGAGAACTTTTTAACGAGGACGTTGTTAACAAAAAAATAACGCCAGTCCTCGCCTGATTACTTGCGGGACGACAGTGGTTTGGCCCTCTAGGTATTCCTCTAGGCCCCTCTGTTCGAAGTCGGCTCGTTGTCGCTCGACGAAGACGTCGGCACTTATATTTCTTAGGAACCAATCATCATCGCGGTCGTTTTGTGGTGATGAATTGACGGGGGCGCGAGGCAGGCATTCGTCGTCAGTGTTCCCAGCCGGACTTGTACACGACGCTAACGATGAATTCTTGAAGTATTAGGCTCCAGCGTGCGAGGCGAACTGAAGGGCTCCTAATGTTATTGAGCCAACAAAGGGTGTGGTGGTCGCTCACAACTTTGAAAGACGCGCCGTAGAGGTGAAGGTGAAACTTCGACGCTGCGCTAAAGATGGCAAAGCACTCTCCTTTTTTGTTGTGGAATAAATGGCCTCGGCCTTCGATAGCTATGGGCTAGCGCAACTAATAACCCTTTCCATGCCATCGGTCAATTGCACAAGGGTGGCGCTGAGTCCTACGTTGCTTGCATTTGTGTGTACTTTTGTTTCGACACATTTGTTGAAATGCGCCAGTATCGGTGGTGTTTACAGGCTTAGTTTAGGTTTCTGAAAAGCTCCTTATTGTGCCGTTTTTAAGTTTAATTCAACGTCGGTTTTCGTGACGTGAGTTAGTGGCTTGGCGATCTGTGAGAATCTCTTGACGAAACGCCAGTATTTGTCGCACAGTCTAGCAATCGGCGTGTTGCCTTCTTGCAGTCGGCGGCGGAAAATAGAAGGTGGCGGCTGTTTTGCGCAGGTTGGCAAAGACTTTAGACTTGCTGATAACATTTTTCAGGAACAGAGCTCCTCGTAAGCGAAGCAGCACTCTTTTGGCTTCACGGCAAGTCTAATGGCTTTCACAGCTTGAAGTACTGCTTCAAGGAGCCGGAGATGCTCCCCGAAGCTAGAGAAACACAGGATGACGTCCTCCAAGTGTGCGAGGCAAGTCTGCCATTTCGATCCAGCCTTAACGATGTTCATGACGCACTGGAACGTCACAGGTGCCGAGAAAAGACCAAATAGCATGACCTTGAACTCGAAGAGGCCTTCTGGTGTTATAAAGGCAGTCTTCTCTCCATCTCCCTTGTGAACCTCGATATTTCAATAACCGGTCTTCAGGCACATCGACTAAAGGACTTCATGCTATGGAGTGGATCCAGAGCGTCGTCTATACGTGAAACAGGATACACATCCTTCTTAGTGATTTTGTTCAGTCGACGGTAATCGTCGTTCTTTTTTACTTACACCATGGGTGACGCCCACGAAATCTCGAACGGCTGAATGATGTCATTGCGTAGCTTTTCGTCGACCTGTTTCTTCCCGGCTTCTCGTTAACGCGTCTAAACGTGGTACGGGCTCTGTCGAAACGGTCCAACACTTTCTGCCATTATGATACGATGTTTCGCGACTACGGTTTGTCGAATTCCAAATGACGACGAGATGCAGCCCTTCAATTGCAAAAGCAGGGTCTTGAACTGCTCTTTCTTATGCTTCGGAAGGCTCAGGTTGGCGTTGAAATCTGTCTGGTTGAGGACGTCGTTTCGCCGAAGCAGCTACGGCAGCCTTGAAAAGGGCGAAGGAAGTACTGGTGTCCGCGAATTCGTCGACGTAGGCAACCGTCGTACAGATGTCACGGGGTCGCGACGTGGACGCAGTGGGCAGACTGTAGGTGGGGGATTAAACTGTTTATTCGGCCACACTGGTGGCTTGGAAAGTGAAGGTTGGACTACTGCAATTTAACCGGCACTGACAGCGGCGAACAGACTGTCGGCAGTTGATCAACTGACAAGTGGTAAAACGCGTCGACATTTAGAGACGTGTTGTAGAATATTCTGGCGTCATCGTTAGCGGCCACGCAGATTCCAGAATAATCTGTACTGTTCGAGAACTAGGCGTAATCTTAACGAAATAATCTACTAGAGTTCCAAAGCTTCTCAAACACCGCAGCTGCAGTTTTCGCTAATAATTACGTACAGTGTAACTGGGTGATAACGAAACTTGAGGACGGAACGTGGCAATCTAATGATTGACCGCTGCCGCTTCTCTTTGGAGTGGCCTCCACATGCTCTTCTCCGCCTCTAAGAGCACTTGTTTCCGTTTAACTCGGTGCATTGGCTATGGCGCTAGCTACTCGCGATGTAGGTGTTTCTCACAAATCTTCCTTCAGCTACGGTGAGCAATTCGCGCGGATAGTTTTACGTGATCCTTATCAGTGATTTCTCAATTTCACTTCGAGATGCTCTTATGGGCAGGTTTCAGAACTTTAGCTCGATTAAGGACCGATGACTGAGTGACACATATTGACGAAAGGAAAATAAAGAATACAGGAAAAGGACAACCCTGGCCCCGAAGGTTAAAGCCCGGGTACTGTGCAGTGTCACAGCACAATAGAGAACACAAGTTGGTTGAAAATTTCTTAAGCACTCTACATCGCTGTAGCTCACAATAATATAGTGGTTCTGACAGGCAGTACCCCTGCACCTATTAACGCGACAGGGCTCATTTGCAGAAATGCCTGCGTCAGTGTCCGCGTAGTTGATCGTGAGCAAAAAATATCATCTTATGCGTCACAAAAAACTAGAGAACGATGCCTATAAAATAAATTATAAAATCCAGGAATAGTGTGGGAACCGATGCTGTGCTGTTTAATTCCAAGTGAGGATTGAACCGGGGTCGTTTTCGTGCAAGCGGATGTTGTACCACATGCCCACACCTGTGCTTGCGGAAACACTGAAAAAAATTCCTCTAGTAGGAAACGCAATGAAAGTAGCTTTCATGCTTCACAAACACACCCGTCTAGTAAACATGCTTCACATAGCAACGTGCACTATTTGCAGTATTGCATGGTACAACCATCCAGTGCCAACGGACGTCAGAATATCTGGTTATTAAATGACTCCGTGGTTGAAAGCTGGTACCCCACTAAGAAAGGCACACACACTACTGCGCCTATTCTCATAAGAGCGCGTATGAAGAGCATAGCGAGTTCAAAAAAATTTCATGCACTAAGTGTCTGATGTACGCACTAGGAACAGGATGTCGCTATCACGGTCCACTCCTAAAAGCGAAGCTTTAGATCTCCTAATTTGTGAATATTACTCTTATGAACGGAGACTTTTATTGTATCTTCTTCGTTCATGAGCTGCATATTTGTTTTTTGCGAGCTATCTCAAGCCCAATGAAATACAAGTTTACTCCTCAATACCGACAATAGTTGCCTCTATATATGCAGATTTTAACCACGCTATAAGTTTTGAGGTTTTTTAGTGACATGGACGCAATAGCGAAAGCATTGTGAGAGTTGGCACAATGTTACATTGTTAGTAAAAAAAATGTTTTTCTCAGTTTCTCTAAAAAGAATTAAAACATGCCCCTACTTCCCCGAAAGGAATGGTGAGGAAATGCGAATGTCTTGCGTAGCTTTTATAACGCCGTTTTGCATGTGATAACTCAGCGTTGGAGGAATAATGTTGTCTTCCAAGCATTTCTTAGCGAATTTCGGTGACTCTAAGCGTATCAATCAATCTATCTATCCATCTATCTATCTATCTATCTATCTATCTATTTAGCCACATACGACTTTCAACTCTCCTGGCCGTTTCGATTATGGTATCGATACTAAACAGGGTATGGCATAACGTGACTGCATGACGAGCATACGTGACTAGTCATAACATGAAAGTCATGACATATATGTCATGAATGTTATAATTTACATTTTATGATTTTGCTGCTCTTGTGGGGGTTTCGTTCACATGAAATGTTGCAAAAGTGGTATGACATGACTGCGTGGCGAACACAAGCAACAGACCCTAATATGAAAAACATGACATGCGTGTCATCTAACAAGATAAATACATGCCATGCTCATGATGTGCTCTTGGTCGTTTCATTATTTTCACATGTACCAAATTTGGTAATACGGGACATGAATCAATGACGAAGGTATGTTACTGGTGCAATCATGTTAATCATGAATTGCATGTCCTGTAACAGCATGACACGCTCATGATGCGCACGCGGCCGTTTCGCTAGTTTCGCTTATACCAAATTTGGCATTACAGGACATGTATGAATGACGAAGGTATGTGATGCGTGCGAACATGAAAATCATAAGATGCATGTCATGTAACAACATGACTACATACTGCGCTCATGATGCACTCGCAGTTGTTTCGCTAGCTTCCCATGTACCCAATTTCGTATTCCGTGAAGCGAACGGACAGCATAGATAAATGGCACGTCCAAACTTGATAATTATGACATGCGTATCATGTAACAACATCACTAGATGCCATACTCACGATGCGCACGCGGTCGTTTCACTAGCTTCACTTATGCCACACTTGGTATTACGTAACGTGACTGGATGACGAGGTTTTGCGACAGGTGCAAACATGATAATTATGAAATGCGTGTCATGTAAATACTTGACTACATGAAACACTCAAGGCGACAATACATTACGACGTGACGTGGTGTGAGTGCGCGCAGGCGTTCGTTTCGTCACATCATGCACGTGGGCATCTGCGTGGGCGATGCCACGCCATGAAGCCGATCTGCTTCTGTGCCTGCGTTGCTTTGACGCATGCACATTTGAGCGTGCCCGGCATGCCTCCGTCAGGAAAAGAGCGAGCCGCAGTGCTGTCTGGGGAACGTCATGGGCGCGAAATGCAGCATGTCGCATTTCGAGTCGGTTGCCACCGGTCCGCGCCGACGGGCGCTGGTCACGCTAGTCACGCCTGGCGTCAGACTATAAAGTGCTCGCGTTTCGCTAGGGGTAGGGTCGCTGCAGCCAGTGTGCGCGTGCGTCAACGTTACGTCGGAGTCTCTGAGCCCTTCATTATGCATTAGCGGCCGTTCTTCACACATACCAAATTTGTTGTTAAGTAACGTCAATGAATGATGAAAGTACTTGACTGGTGAAAATATGATAACCATGCCACGCGTGTCATGTAAGAACATGATAACATACGACGCTCTTGATGAATTCGCGGCCGTTTCGCTAGCTCCACATTTACCACATTCGTTATCAAGTGACGTGAATAGACGATGAAGGTAAATGACACATACATACATAATAATCATGCCCCGCCGCGGTGGTCTAGTGACTAAGGTACTCGGCTGCTGACCCGCAGGTTGCGGGATCAAATGCCGGCTGCGGCAGCTGCATTTCCGATGGAGGCGGAACTTTGTAGGCCCGTTTGCTCAGATTTGGGTGCACGTTAAAGAATCCCAGCATGTCGAAAGTTCCGGAGCCCTGCACTATGGCATCTCTCATAATCATATGGTGCTTTTGGGACGTTAAACTCCACATATCAATCAAACATGATAATCATGATATGCGTGTCATGTACAGCATGACTACATCATACGCTCTTAGCGTACTCGCGGCCGTTTCACTAGTTCCACTTGTACCAAATTTGGTATTACGTGATCTGAATAGACGACGAATGCAAATAACAGGTCCAAACTTAATATTCATGATATGCGTGTCTGTAAAACATGACTATTTGCTACGCTCATTGCGTGCTTACGGCCGTTTCACTGGCTCAACATACACTAAATATGGTATTACGTGACGTGAATAGACGACAAAGGTACATGACACGTCTATAATAAACATCACACAAAGGTAGTGAATGTACGACATAACTAACCTCCGCCTTGTAACGTTGTGCGTATATTGAAGTGATGCATCAACCTTCCTCGTTCGTGCTTCGCATATCATTGATTCACGATTTACCTGGGATCTGGCATTTTTTTTTCTTACACTGTGCAGCCAATAGCGCCGTTCGCCGCACTTGCCGTTTCTATGTGGCGAAAAACGTGGTATTCGTTTCCAGCTCTAGTAGCTAGCGTGCATGGTTAAGGAATACTAAGAAGTGAACAAAACAAACAGCGTTCTCAGCTTGGCGTTTGTTTCACAGTGGCGCCTCGAGCACACATTTCAGGATGTTCTTGAGAGGCGCCCAGTCAGCGAATGGTCGACAGTGAGGCGCGACCGGACGGGAAAGTGGTGCTTAGGGCGGAGAGTGAGTGAAGGGCTGCACCAACCCTTTCCTACACTTTTTCGCACCACATGCTTCGGTTGCTAAAAGCGAGGATAGGGGCATGCGTCCGCAACTGTTGCTATGGGAGAGGGCGGTGGACGGATCCCGACGGACACCTGACATAACCCGACAAAGAATGCATTCGCATTTAAAAATGGTTCGCCGTTATATCGGTGTTGTACAGAAATAAAGCTTGCGGTATTATGTCAAATCCAGCTAGGCACACTAACTTGCCTAACAGTTCATCTTTAGGGGTGTATTGTTCAGCATGCATAGATTTCAGGAGCCTGATTGAAGGAAGCAGAAAGCGTGAGATCCTTTTCTCTCTCACTTGAGAACCAGGGGCTTAGACAGAAACGTTTTCCGAGAAGAGAAGGACTTTTTTAATGATTTTTATTCGCACTGTATGCCATGACCAAAGAAAATTTCGAGGAGAGCGAGCATGGACCCGGTAGAACACCTCTGGTTAGGCCACTGCGTCTGGCAACTCGACATTCAAATAATGAGGTTGTTGCGAATAATTGAAACGTACTGATTAAAAATTCAGTAACTAAATCGCCGAGGTTAGTCAGTATTATATTGACGGAGATGCACTGAGAGTATCTATTTGCGCGTCGTGACCTAATTATTTCTGCGAGATACTGTGAATCGGACAATTATCATAATTATTCTTTTTATAAGTATATAGAGAGCATTATTTTCTTGTTGTGAATAGAATACTTTTGTTGAGACCACATGTATTTCGGTGACGTATATCAAGGTATAATGTGAATCAAACAGTCATCAGTATTAATTCTCTATAAATAGCCTCACAAACACATAATTTGTTACTCCATCTTTGAAAGATTTCGCACAGTGGGTTTAGCGGAAAAGTGGTTCCCGAAAATGCCTTGGTGTGTTTTTAGCCAGCTCCTAAGAACTCCAGCCATCTAGACAGGACTGAACTTTGTAGCTTCCTGGTACAGAGGGTGCACTTTTAAACCTAACAAAAGTCAAGAAGAACAAAATACCATCGCATGCTGAACGCACGATGGCAGGATAGGACTGTCACAAAATAGGGAGTCTGAGTGCGAATATACTCTCGCGCGACGTAGTGCAAGCAGGTGCAAGGGCGGTTACGGATGGATAGATAGATGGATGCTATGAGCGTCCCCTTTATAACGGGCGGTGACATTTGTGCCACCCAGATTGCAAGAAAGAACGAAAAGAAGATACGTTCTATGTTGGCCTAATGCCCAATCTACTTCGAATTGGTTGTTCTTATTATAACAAAAAAATATTAAATTTATGTTTCGTCTGTCTAAAACAGGAGGAGGGGTGTACAAGGTATGGGTGTATTGGCACCATTTACCGCGTAAATGCCCAACTACACCTGCGGCACCCTGAGTTAAGAAATTTTTAATCTCGTTAGACTTCTTCCTCTAATTTCTGCCGTTTTTGGATATACAGGATAAGCAACACACATTAAACTCTAGGCATGAGCCCCTAATTTTGCAAGGAATTTAACGTATACACAGTGCCCACACTTAGCGCTTCTTTTCTTGGTGTCTGCAGAGGATAAACCTACTTGCGTTGCCTAGTTTCGCAAGCTCCATAAAACCTGAAGGGGGCACATGCACTGCGCACCGCGTGTTTGTCAAAATTCAGAACACGCCTGTCGCTTGGGGCATGTCGAAGCAACTTTGGTGGACAGGCGGCTTCTTTTTTACCGTTCATCTTTTTCTCCCCACCATAGTTGCCACTTTTTCTTTCTGCCGTACATCTCCTTTTACGATGTCGCTGCTGCCACCAGAAAACCTGCCTCCATCACCACACTTCAATTCCTGTTAGCAGTGAGGCCTTCGGCAATCGGTGACTGGGTAACCGCTATCCTGCTTCCGGTCACTTTGAGATATAGCGCTCAGGACGCCCGATACGCCGTGTTCGAGGAAGAGCGTCAAAGACGCCGCCGTCTTGTTCACTTCGGCGTTTATTTTGATAGTTATATTGTCAACCTTTAACACCGTCTTGATTTATTACTGGAAAATTGCACGCGACTTAGACAGAACAGATGAAAAAGGGTAGTGATCAGAGGCTCGATTGTTCTTGGACTGTTAGATTGCACGCCATGTTGTAGATGGCACTGCGCTGAGCGCCAATAAAAGCTGCAGAGAGGTTTTCCCACAAAGACATGACACGCTGAAAGATCGAAGGCCATCACAAGACGACGACGAAATAGGCCTCTCAGAGAGGAACAAGGACAGTGACTCGCTTGTTAATGGCTGTGACTCTCTTTGACAGATCTATAGAATTTCGGTGGCTATGGCACAGGGGAGAAGAGTGCGGGAAAAAAACGTCCCAGTATTTCGGTATTTTATCTCTGATTTTGCGCCACCAATACTGTAACCGTCTCCTATGCCCCTGTCACACGTGGCAACCTAAGTGCACTTGGAGAGACTACACTTCGCCGCGAGTATAATTTGGGCGCTGCCAAACGAGAAGTAGGTGCGGCGAGCATGCGACAGAGCAACACGTTTGTTTGTTTGTTTGTTTGTTTGTTTGTTTGTTTGTTGTTTATTCAAAAATAGATACATTTTTATTAGTACGTTTTTTGCATGGCGAATGAACAATCAGAGGTCCCAAAGTAAAAACTGTCAGGGGGACCTCCTAACAAAAAGTAAAAAGAGGATTAGCTTTTTAGTCAGCAAACAACGACGAAATCAAAGCAGTATTTAAAATAAACTGGTGAAAAACGTAGGGCCATATGAGCAATAGTCACAATTTAGCTTGGAACAAAGAAACCCAACAGAAAACATTCATGTCATAAGTCATTTAACAATAAGACCTTCAAGCGCTTACTGAAGGAGTACATTGAGCATGAATTCAGATCAACAGGCAGCATGTTCCAAAGTGTTATGCATGAAAATCTTGCCGTCATTTGACCGTAGTTGGTACGTAGAAGCAGATTACGGTTAGCTGAAAACCTCGTGTTGTTAGTATTTACATAAGTAACTCCCGAGAAACTGGAATCGTATAATTCATTATTAAGGATATAAACATGATTATTAGAATTTTGTAGCTCAAGAGTTTATGCAGAAGTAAAATGTTCATGTTGCTAAAAAGGGGGCCTGATGGTGATGAAAATGTTTTGAAAGCAATGAGTGTCAAAGCTTGCTTCTGTTATTGTTCTAGATGATTTACATGTGACCAATATGTATTTCCCCATGATGATACGCAGTATGACAGCTGACTATGAATGAATGCGTAATATAAAGATGAAAGGATTTCAGTGAAGTAAGGTCGTGTTTTGATGATCACATGGTGTGATTCAGCCGAAGTGGTAAGTCATTTATAAATAACAAAAATAGGAGGGGTCCAGGATTGACCCTTGAGGAACGCCAATGTTAGTAGTTTTTGGAGATGAAAAACTCGGGTTTATCTGAACAACCTGCGTCCGCTCACCAAATTAGCTTTTAATTAGCTGAAGGGGTGGTCCAGATATGCCATAACAGTCAAGCTCATGAAGTTGGATGGCGTGGTTGATTGGATTGAAAACTTTAGTAAAAGCAATAAACACCGCTCCAAATGAAGACCTTCATCAATTGTCAATTCAATTTGTTAGTGAAATTTACTAGTGACCTCCAGTTGAAAGACATGGACGAAAGGCAAATTGATGATCCAATAATATGTTGAATTTAGATATGTATTGCATTACACGGTTGCAAATTAGTTTTTTTAATGTCATTACTGAAGAAAGGTAAAATGCAAAATGGGCAATAGTTGTTACAGCACTCGCAATCACCTTTCTTAAAAACGGGGATAATTTTCTCTGCTTTAAGGCCTTTAGGAAACACAGCATCCGCGAAAAGCTTATTGATTAAATAGGGTAGGTTTGCGGAAAGTTTTTTGATACAAGTTTAATTTTAGAAGAGAAGATTTGATCAAGCCCTGGGCCAGTATTCTTTAATCATGATATGATATTGTTAACCTCATCTGCTACTGTGGGATACAAAAAGAAAGATTGAGGAGTACGTGGAAGACTTGACAGTGAGAGTTCCGACTGAGCGTTTGTATTAGTACTCACAGGGGTGCTGAAATGAGAGCTGAAAACCTCCGCAATAGAATTAGAATCAGTGTATCTGTTTTCGTTAACAGATATAGCAGTTGGGTGCGATTTAGGCTCATCGCTGTTCAGAACTTGTTTATTTACTTGCCACTTCTGCCTTGTGTTGCCACTATTATTACTAGTCTTACTTTGATAGTATTCTCATTTAGCGTGCTTTAGGACAGCTCCCAGAATATTAGAATAAGATTATAGACGATATTTGAGTGAATGATTGAATGGTTCTGCATTGACCTTTTTGCGAAGATTGTCCTTTTTGCTTATAGAATGAATTAGTGCCATAGTAATCCAAGGATTCCTAGGTGCACGGAACCATTGTTTATATATGGTTTCAGAGCACGACTGACTAATAAATCCTCTCACCTTAGCTGAAGAAAAGTTGAATGCAGTTTCAGTGTTACTTCCGTCATATATTTCGTTCCAGTTAGTCTTTCAAATGGTGTCTACAAAGGTTTTTGAATCAAAAGTAGTGCGCACGTCATTTTCATTACGGCAAATCTCTTTAGAACTGAAACACAAAAATATCGGATAATGATCCGTGATAGAAAAATCTAATCCTCCTGCTCTAATGTCATCGGTAGACAGGCTGACCAAAATGTTACCTATCAGTGTACTGGAATCGTACCTATTTGGAGTACGTATTACTGACGAAAAGCCGCAACCAAGAAAACAACGTACATATTCAGAACAGGAATGGCTCTGTTGATCAGCAATATTAATGTTTATGTCACCACATATAACTACGTTCTTGTTCTCTTCAACTAGTTTGTTTAACAATAGCTCAACTTCTGCACAAAAGTCTGCATATGATGAAGAAGGTTATCGGTAAAGTGATGTAATGATGATGCTACGCTTGGTCCTCGACAAATAACGGCAGTCGATTTCAATGCAAACGAATTCGCAAAGTGGTGTGCTTAAGGCTAAATCAAGTCGCCGCCGTTAAGGCACAAAAGATTTACCCAAAATAGCTTAACCGCCTTCACGACCACCATTACAATTACACTATTCTGATGTGTATTTCATACAGGGCGCCGTCGTGGAAAGTCAACCAAGTTTCTGATAAGCATATGAGTGAAAACGTATGATCGACAACTGAAAAGAAAGCGCTAAGGTCATCGTAGTGTTTATGAAGGCTCTTGATGTTAAAATGAATCAGGAACAGTGCAGACGTATTGTCCTTGAGAAGTGCTTTGGTGCGTTCGAGTGAAAATATGGTGGCATCCAGTTTGAACGCTGACTATAGTATAGTAAAATGGGGCTTACAATCACAAGTTATTTTAATACGGCAAGAGCTCCCACGCCAGAGATGCGGTGTACTTGACTAGCTTCCGATTTCCCGGCCTTAATTCAGTTATCTGTCAAGAGAAATTTTTATCCCTTGGCTGTCTTCAGCTCAAGGGCTTGCACAGAAAGTCACTTATTCTCTGGTGTCAGGTGGTCATTGACGTAGATTGGTGCAACTGAATTTCCTGAAAGCCCAAAAGCTGTTGTATTAAGTCTTGCCTTTTTTTTTGCTTTAGCAGCGAAGTCTGTTTTTTCGACCTTGAATAGAACCACGCAATAATATGCGTGCCCTGCCTTCTCGGTACACGGTGTGCTATATATACATCACTCGGGGCAAACACACAGCCAACTTTTTCTCCAATGGCCTGCACAACAGCGAGGCAGCTCTCGCCAGCTGTCTTTTGAATACCTTTTATTTCGACATTGTTCGCCCGTGAATACTGCTCAACGTCAGAAAGCCGCTGCGAGAACAGCCTGCAGTCATCTTTCAGTGATTTGTTTTCATCCCTCAACTCCTTGTTTTCTTTCGCGACAGCTTCATTTCTTGCCTTGACTGATTCATAAAGTTCATTGAATGCCTCAAGGCTGTTTCACACATCTGAAACTTCAGAACGGAGAGCTTCTAGTTCCTTTGCCAATTCAGCATTTGTAGGCATAGTGACAAGATGCAATCACAACACAAACTGGCAGCAGCGGCAGTGGCTCTGACAGAGCACAAAAAGAGAAATAACTGGCAAATCACCAACCTGTACAGAATTCAAGTTGACAATTAGAAGCAGTCACGCTGCCACAACCACTGCTGCCAAATGATCACCGTCGTTCAGGAGCACGTCCTTATGTAGGCTCTTGTCCCCGCTAGGCGTCGGAAGTTCAGACTACGCAGGCGCAGAAGTGCAGTCTAAGCCAGCTCAGCAAGTCAGCCACGAGAGCGAAGCAGCCAAACACGACACGTGTATTACTTAAATACACGCTAACAGCATACGACGATCATCCGGAGGCAACAGGTTCAGTAGATCTGTACAGAGTTCAAGTCGATAGTTAGAATCAGTCACACTGCCACAACCACTGCTGCCAAACGTGCGGCGCATCGGCTTCGTCGATTTTCGGCTTGAGCCACGGCTCAATCAGCTGCACTCCGCCAAGCTAGACGTTCATCGACGCTGGAAATTATATGGACCCCGTTGGAATCAAGTTTGACCCAGCGAGTAAACGTTTCAAGTTTTTACGGAGAAAGCTCACCCGACTTCGTGGGCAACTCTAATACGCCTAATGGCGACACCAGAACCCGGTGGCCTGGCACGCCGACCGCGTCGCACCGGCCCCCCGAGTTAACATGGCAGCCACTGCGTCTTCCCTGCGGGGTTTTTTAGAGGCTGAGCTACAGGCCCAGCCTCTAAAGATGAGAACTCCACTGTTAGGAGTTTTCGGCACCAATCACTAAATTAAGCGGTCGCGCTTCGTGTGTCTGTTCTAGCAATTACAGCGGCGTCCAACGCTATCCCGGCCTCCGGAACACCGGCCGGGAAAACGCAGCCTCCACTATCGCGCTGCAGTAAGCAAAATCAAGGCTATTACGAAACGGAGGCTTCACCGAATCCCAAAACCATGCCCAAACGACTTCGTGGTTTTGCTCAAGCCACGCGAACTTGTGTCGCTACACCAAGCATTTTCGGAAAATCACTAGGGAGCTGCCTTTACGGCCTACCTCAAAGGCGAGCTGGCGAAGTCAGTCACGGTTGTGCCGTGTCGTGACCACACCCGCAACTCGGCGGCGGCGGATCTGATTCTCGAAAAATTTTTAGTGAACACTGAGTGTAGGGTAATCCCGCTTCATAGATACCTGCGACAAGACGGCTGCGATGAGTGTCATGGCATCATCGTCGTCAGTTACTCGGACACTACTGAATCGCTTCGAGAGCAGGTGCAATGGAGAGCAGGCCCCATCGTCCAGTCGGATCCTCTAACAAGGCTCGGGTCACCTTCGTCGAGAAGGAGAAAGCAAGTTTTGTGCATTACGAGAACATTCTTATTCCCGTGCGAAAAAATTACCGAACTATTCCAGCCAACGGCTTGTGTTGGTCCGTTGGTCATCGAGCGGATGCATGTCCCTACACGAAGCTCAACATGTGCGGACTCTGCGGCCAAGAAGCTCCGCTTGTAGAGGGGGTGCGGGCCCCTTAAGAGTGTGTTCCGCAGTGCTCAGTATGTGGGGGGGGGACATGAGACCAACTCGCGAGAGTGCACGGCGAAATTCCGTACCCAGGAGGTAGTCGCCAAGGGTAGGAACAAAACAAAATCGGCAGCTGAGATGACTAGTCGTCTTCTGGACTTCCGCAGTAGGCCACCGAGCCGGGGCGACGACAACAATGCGAAGCCGGCACCATCTACTGGCAACGACGGCAAATGGCCACCGACGCAGCCACCACCACAAGGCGACAACGGAAAACTGTCAACGACGCCACAACGCAGCGAGACCAGGACCTAGGCCAAAATTGCAGAATATGGAACGCAAGTGAGCGGTACGGGCAGGGCCGCCACTCCTTCCCCCCCGCCCTGCAGCACGCACTACCGAGCAAACTAAGATAGCAGCTCTCGAGGGCGAAATCGAGATGTTGCTAAAAACTACCACTCCTAAATACAAATTGAAAGAGCTAACTAATCCCTCATAACCCTCAACTGAGGCTATGGAGAGTGAGCCCACGGCCCCGGCGGCAGCATTGAACGTGGAAGCTGCACTTGAGGCTCGTCTAGAGGTTCGCATGAACGCCCGTCATAATGCCTGAGAAAATTAAATATCCGAGGCCAGGACCTCTGCTATCGCCAAAATGACCAAAACGATCCCCCCAATCATCGCCCAGCACTTGGCACAATCGTCACGTAGTGTCCGGCGATCTGGTGGTCTGAATAAACACAAGTCTAGCCGCTATTTCAGAACCTCGCGTCGCGCCTTAGAAAATGTTGTAGATGACGATGACAGCTACACGCTTACAGGAATTGATGACGCTACCCTTGCTGCAAGTGCTGGCTCCACATCTGCGTCCCAACAACCGCTTTTAGTGGCGAAGCTCCTTAAAGCGGCACCCGTTGGTCCCTCGTAGTAGTAGTAGTAGTAGTCGTAGTGTGTAACCAGTCTTAGATTTTGACCTCAAAGGTGGTGCCGGTGGAAGATTTCTTCTGTGCGTTGTTTAACAATAAAAAAATTGCAGCGTGCACGCTAACTAAAAGCCGAACTCTCCTGTCTCTCATTATTCCTTAGCAGCTATTGGCATGTACATTGAGCACTATCTGACAAGAAAGGGTTGCTACAGTATACTCGCTGAGTGTAACATCCTTGGTTTTAGAAAGGTTTAGCGAGCATTGGGCCGCAGTGCCATGAATACAGTGAACTAGTATATACCATGAACTTGAGGTGGTTAAAGGTGGGAAGTAGACACGAAGCACAAGCCGTAAGAAAGTGTGTGTGTGCCACCTCTAGTTTAGTCCTTCTAATGTTCGATGGATGGCGGTGCTTCTATATGAGGAATATATGATGAAAAGATGCGAGATGGTAGTACTTGGAGTGTTGAATAGGTGGACGAACGGACACACAGACAGATGCAAAGACGGACGCACGGATGGCTGCACGGACGAATGGACGCATGGACGCACGCAGGAGCAGATACATGGACGAATGCAGGGATGGATGCACGAACAGACGCACGCACGGACGGGCAGATGGATGCACGGGCGGCCACACAGACGCACGCATGGACGGACGAATGCTCCGCCCCACTCTCCGTCATTTACTCCGTGGATATGCTGCCATTTTTCACTCATACGATCATCGCGTTTTTGTGTTTTTTATTTGAATGACTATGGCGGGCAACCCTCAAGCTAGACGCTTTGCATGTTACAATTCGGCCATCCCCATTCAAGTTACTCAATGGGATTACCAGGAATTCCATTCCCGCGCCAAGCGGGCTCACCTCCGGCTGTGTCTTTTGAATCTCGCTTCACTTTACGCAGTTGTAGCCCTCCAGGAGCCAGGAAACGGCGCTAGCCTTCCAACGTATTTCACGTTCAGGCAAGACCCCTCTTCCTGCATATTGTGCACAAAACTTATACAGCCAACCAAGTAGATTTGGAGTCTAATTCTGAATATTTCTATGCGATGGTCACTTTCCTTCCGCTCAAGAAACGACATGCAACATTTCACATACTCAACGTCTTCTGTTCTTCAAAACTTAAAAATGTTTCTCTCGCAACAGTCTTCAGTCGCGCCCTGAAGGCTGTGGGCAGGGATCTCTTTGTAATCGGGAGCAAATAGAACGCTCGCAGCACACTCTGGGGTTAAGTGCTTGGGCGTAAGCTTACGGAACTTCCGTCCACGCTGGGCGTCGCCCTTCACACTGACCGTGCATTTCCAACACGAGTGGGTAACTTCGTGACTCGGGACACGTGTCCGGACCATACCTTTATCAAAAAGCCTTAGACACGCATACTGTGCCAGCCCCGTGGAAACCCTCAGCAGCGACCACTGCATACTCAACACAACCGTCACAACCAAACCCGACGCCAAGCCCGCCTTCCCGACTGGGAAGTTCCGGAAAGACTACGCCAATCTAGCCTCGATTCACAAAACAGGTTACCACGCGTGGTCACGAGACTTCGTTACCAACCTCCGTTCAACGGAAACTCAACTTCAAGTCTCCGACGCTACGCCAGGAGTGAACAACCACCTCCTTCACCTCTGGGACGCACGGCACAGC
Organism: Rhipicephalus annulatus; assembly: GCA_013436015.1. Lineage (NCBI taxonomy): Eukaryota > Metazoa > Arthropoda > Arachnida > Ixodida > Ixodidae > Rhipicephalus > Rhipicephalus annulatus. Next base: position 743,393 of record WOVY01000043.1, on the reverse strand, counting down.
CTCGTCCGCAGATGGCGTCACCAAAAACATTCAGAAGCTCAAAATTCGCATTGCCGAGCTCACCCAACGAGCGGTTGAGCACGCGGCCCAGCTCGCCGACTTGTACTGGGTGGAACGATGCAACACGGCTGATAGACATATGTCCAGCCAAAACACTTGGCGTCTCTTTCGCTCCTTGATTGATCCAACCCAAACAAGAGCCGAGACGCAAAAACATCTCCAATGGGCCATCTATGCCTTCAATGGAGACACTTCAAAATTACCATGCAAACTACGCGATCAATACCTCTGTGTCCGACGTAAGATACAAGGGCCAGCGTACCCGTATACAGGTTCCGAGAACACGGAGCTGGATCAGCCTTTCCGGCTCTGTGACCTGAAGTCGGCCCTGGCTAAAATTAAGCGAGGAACGGCACCGGGGAGAGACGAAGTAACGGTGAATTTACTTGCCAATATCCTCGACCGGGCGTACAACGCACTCCTCGCGTACATAAACAATATCTGGCTTGGTGGGACACCCCTCCCAATTGAATGAAAGACTGCCCTGGTCAATTTCATTACAAAATCCTGCAAAGCCATGAGTGCGGACAACCTTCGCGCAATCTCTCTCACGTCTTTTGCGGGAAAGCTGATGGAAACTATAGAGCGAGATTTGCTATCAGAGTTTTTTGGAGAACCAACACGTATTTGCTGACAACATGTTCACGTTCCACCTACACCGCTCCGCACAGGATGTCTTGCTTCAGTTAGACTGCGAAATTCTAAATTCCGTCAGTTAACCGCTCAATGACAAGGCAGTAAGCGTCCTCGACTTGAAAGAAGCTTTCGACAACGTCACACACGCCATCGTTCTGACGCATCTTTCTCAAACCAACTGTGGACACAACACGTTTCGGTACACTAGACAATTACTTTCTGATCAACAGTCATACATTCGAATACAAAAGGAAGAACACGGCCCCTACAAATAGGTACGAAATGTACCCCATAGGAGCGGTCCTCTCACCCCTACTGTTTATTCTGTCTATGATGAACCTACCGGCTCAGCTGGAAAGTGTTGGAGGCATACATCATCATCATCATCATCAGCCTGACTACGTCCACTGCAGGACAAAGCCATCTCCCATGTTCCGCCAGTTAACCCGGTCCTGTGCTTGCTGGAGGCATACAACACACACTTTATGCCGACGACTTTAGCATATGGGCTAAACACGGACCGCTGGGTGACATAAAAGCCAACCTGCAGCAAGCAGCTGAGATTGTGGATACTCACGCCCACCACTGCAGCCTTCAATGCTCCCCGACCAAATCGGAATTTGTGCCCATTCGTTCCTCACCAAAGCGCACTACCAAAACTGAACTGTCCTTACTAAGCGGACACCATCCCAGAGCACGATGAGATCAGAGTACTGGGTCTGTTTATTCACAAACATTGCTGAGTCAATACAACATTGACAAAACTGCGTACGGTGGGGGACCAGGTGGGCAGTATGGTCCGCCAGGTTTTCAACAAGCGTGGGGGTTAAGATGCAGAGACGCATTGCGGCTGGCGCATGCACTCATAGCCAGTCGAGTCCTCTACCCGGCTCCTTACCTCTACCTGCGCAAGTTCAACGAGAACGCCCTTCAGGTGATTCTCAGCAAGATGTACAAGCGTGCCCTCAATCTCCCTATAACCACGTCCAACCAGCGTCATATGGGCCTAGGGATAGTAAACACTTTTGCAGAGTTCCGAGAGGCACACTTGTATAATCAATACACGATACTTTTAAAGACTAAGTAGGGTCGCTGCCTATTAGCCCAACTACACATCCACCATCCAGCAGAGACAGAGGAGCGCGTACGCATTCCAGAAGTCGCGAGATACGCCCTGCATGTGCACCCTCTTCCGGCCAACAGGACACGTGATGACTACAGTGGCAGGCGCCTTGCGCGGGCGGAGGCACTACCTCGCCACTATGGGAATGAAGAGACAGTGGGATTGGGCGTGTTGGTATAACATCATAAAGGGTGCTTACCAGCGCAAACGACAGGGCAGGAGGCGACAGGAGACGGGACGAGACAGAGCGCTGAACTGCCAACAATTTATTTCTTGTGAAGGTATTCGCTTTTATACAGTTACCAGTCGCACTAGTCATGCGCGAAACAGAATGACAATGCATAAGTACATCACATTGACAAGCAAAGGAACAACTTTTCTTTATCGGTGAGCGCGACAGAAGGTGTGCTAACACAAGCATCTTTCAGTGAACAAATCTTTTCTGCCTCTATGATCTCGCGTGTGGTACGATGCCTGCATCTAACAACAATAGAACACTCTGAGAATATTGGCCAGCAGCCACACGTGCTGCAGTGAACGGACAGCCATCCTTGTTTATAGTGATCCACATTGTACATATGTTCCCTCAGCCTCTCATTTATACAACGACCTGTTTGACCGACGTACTACCTTCCACACGATAACAGCAGCTGATACACCACATTACAGATGCAATCTCTGAATTTCTTTGCATGTTTTTTAGTGCAACCGAGGGTAGGTCTGGATGGAAAAATGGACAGCTTGCACAGGCGATTCAATTTTTGAGGCGCCGTAAAGACCACCTTCATATTATCTCGCTGTGCCACTTTCTTAAGATTGTGCGCTATCTTCTGCATATATGGAACCACGGCGAAAGCCTGTCTAGCTGTGACAAGTGGGACTGCAGGTGGGACGGAATGAACATGGCATATTTTACGTGAACGCCCCCATACCTCACCATGGGGGGTAGTACGCGGCTGCAGTCGTCCACCAAAGCAGCGGGGTGAATGGTTTCACATTCAGAGCACAGGACACAACTCGTTCGGAGAAAGTCGCCGTCGCGCCAGCTGCCGCAGATCAAGACTCACGCTTCATCATTACAGACTCGAGATGGGCCTGCAGAAATATTCAACGCGGGTACGTTCCATGCCTGGCGTACCGCATCTTACAAAATTGTAATTACGTCAAGGCCCCCGCGTCCCGTGGCATCATAAGGGCTCCAGCTCACATGAGCCTCGAAGGCAATAAGGTGTTATCCGAAGGCAATAAGGTGTTATCTGAAGGTGTTATCCGGAGAGTGAGCGTGCTGACGCTGCCGCCTGCACGGTCACTCTCTTGATAACACCTTCAGACTCTTCTAAAATAGATTTCGACCGCAATCGGCCTTATGTCACAAGTCCCGTCAATTAGGGAGGCGATCACCGGGCTAATTTCAAGGGCCGAAGTATCACCCCCCTGAACTGCTTCACGAAAGCACGGACAATTTAGAAGTGGTCCTATTTGGTGCGCTAGCGGACGCCGGCTGTAGTCCAAAGAACGAGTCAGAGGCGAGAGTTGATAAGCAAAACAAAATTACATTCTTAAATATGTCAGATCAAACAATACGAAAATATCCCCACTCTACAATAGTTGAATACGATATGTCACCAATCAAACAACGTACTACACAGTACAATTAGCCACACTCGAAACAACGGACACACACAACAATACGCGCTACAATGCAATCTCATCGAACAACCAAGACACTTAAAGACTAAAGAGTTCGAAAGCTTATTCAATCCAGAGTCCTTAGAACAAAGTCAGAATGATACTCTTCCAAGAATCACTCAAAGTCCAGCGCAGTTGTCGTTCCGCTGCCCCTGAAGTTTCTCTTCTAGGAAACCTCGCGTCTTCAATTGGCCGCTCTCCAAGCACCAAACTTTTTCGCCGGTAACACGTCGGCTTCCCACGCGCAGCTGTTGCAACGCGTCTTTACTCGCTGGCGGTAGACACACTGTTCTGCTTGTAGCACGAGTCCTCACCCCTCAGGTGGAAATCCTCTTCATTACCTGCTTTGTCGCTGAGGACAGAGGCCTTCGCCGACACGGCGGAATGACCCTACGCACACTTCCGCTAAACTTTCATCTCCTGCCTAGGCACACGGGCGCAAACTTTCTTCTTTTCTTCCTGATCTCTCTTCTCTGCTGCTCGCTTAAATACCTTTTGCGCTGGATTCCAGAAAATTCTAATCGTTTCATCGGTGCGATGCACAGCCAAGGCTGGGGAAAAAGCGAGACGTTTACAGGACCATCCTCGACATGTGACGCAACTTGATACCCTCACGCGCCTGTCCTTCCAGATCTTTTCAGGGCTTGCTCTGCGGCCGATGTGAGGAGGTTGGTCGGTGAAACTACGCTTCCGAGAAGGAGAGATGGCGCGCCCGGGGAGTCTTTGGATTCTTGTTTTCTTCTTTATCATTGACCTTGAGGCGCTTTTCCGGTGGCCAGCACCGCCGCCAGAAATCAGTGGCGCGCTCACTTTCTGAACGCTCGTTTGTGAAACCTTAACCTTTCGAGAAATTACTAAATTCTACCGATTCGGCCATTCAATTTATTCTAAACCCTGTAAGGGCCTTAGAAAGGCAGAGGAGCGTTTACTCCTCCACCTTTACACCAAAACAATGCTGTGCCCGGCAGTTTTTAAATATCTCGATCCTGCCTGCACAGGGAAATGCCTGCACTGTACGGAGAAGTGATTGGACTTCTTCTACTTGGTGTGGGCATGCCAGTCAACCCCTCGCCTCATCCCAAAACCGAACCCCACCCCGGATAACTGGGAAGAAGCCCTGCTCGGCTGCTGCTACCAGGCGAGCCAGAAGGTCTTGGTCAACCGAGCCCGAGTGGCCTTAGGCGCCAATGGGCTTCTGTAATGAGGAGCCCTTGTATTGTTTGTGAGCGGTCGCTCGCACCGAGCCACCACCCGCATACTTCTTGTATATAGATGTTAAGTTTTTTTTTTCTGTCAGACGAATAAGTTTAGTGTCACTCGCTACAAAGTACACTTGCCGGCAGGTGTGTTCCCCAACCACACTTTACTGCGACGAAGTGTGTAGACTGGGTAAGAGTGGCATGTGCAGAAATACGGTGTTGCCTGAAGCGGCGCTTATACTTTTTGAAACCGTTATTTTTTGTTTTGAGGAATACTGCTATCTATTCTAACAAGTCATAAAAAACAAAAAAAAACCTTGTACTTTCACAATCGGGCAGTTTGCGGCTCGTACGCTAGAGGAGTGCGGGAGTCGATGCTGGGCAATGGCTGCGTCCGTCGTGTTGTTTACTTCCAGGTACACTTGCGCATGTGTGATTTGTTCTCTAGTCATTCAAGATGGCATGCCCCCAGGTGCTACTTCCACAAAGACAACTTGGCCTGACGATAAGACACAGGCGCAAAAATAATAAATATAAATTGTGTTCTGAACCGTCAGTCGCCACTGCCATCATTTCCTAAGTTCACTTCGCTCTCGTGTAGTGGCGAACCGCCAAATTGACACTTCGTGAGCTAAGTACTCTCGGTCAAAGTGTGCTTACGTTGCCACGTGTGACAGTGGTATTATTTGCTTCTACCACGAACGTGTCCAGCTTTCCATGTTTGTCCCTAAAACTCAAAGCCTCATGTAGGTTTGTACCCACACGTATTACCTGGGTGGACATCACCACATTCAATGAAAATATGTTCCATCGTTTCCTTATCTCTTCCACAGCATGTACGTTGTTCTTCCTCTTTCTTTAATCTCGCTTTATGGCTACGTGTTTTAAAGCAACCAGACCTCGCTTCGAACAGCAAAGAGCTTCCCCTTGAATTATCATAAAACCGCTTCCACCTTATTTTTTTTTGTCCTTTCGGTAGTACCTGAGAGCCCGTTTCTTTTTCATAGCAGTCATCCAATAAATCCTTTCCGTCTCTCTGACTTTATGCCTAATGTTGCCATATCGCCTACATGGCCAGTCATATATTTACTGGTGAGCCTTCTAGTTCTCTTAGATGTGAAGTAGCTCATTGACTTGCCTGTGTAACGTTGTCCCTCCACAGCAAGATGTTGCCAAGTAGGCCACGCCTTCCATCGCAGTGCGCGTGCATGACGTAACTCTCACCTTAGCTTGTCGCCACTCACCGCGTATAAACTCCCTCGCTTCACACTCTTCACTACTCGCAACGCTTGAGCCCACTCCTCACGTCAGCAGCATCTCCTCACCCGCCCCACCTGCCGCTATCTGTCGGCGAGAAGCCACGGGTAGGAGCGCTGTGCGCGCTCGTGCGCCGTCATCTAGCCAGGCTGTGGTCTGGCCGCGCCGGTAATGTTGACAGAGCACCGCCACAAAACACCCACCAGTTTAGCAAACAGAAACTGTACCTTAGGGCTGTTGCATGAGAATTGCATCAAAATAACATGCAAATGCGTAGCGGCGGCGTACTGAACTGCAATACCGTTAGACCAGATGGCGCTAGTAGTAGTATTATTGTCATCAAGGAAGAGGTGCATTTTTTGCTGCATGTGGGGGGCTCACGGCTAATTCGCGCTGTTCACTTCCTGTTATGTTTTGTTGCAAAATCGCGCTTAGTGTCTGTAATTCTCGTCACGTGACCTAGGTGACATTGACTGGCAAAAATAACGCCAATCAAGTAAGAATTACATTGTTTATATCGTGTGTCCAAGCCGGTATAACCAATGTATACGGTCGGGTCCTAACAAAACAAGTCACTCATACTTATCGAAAGCTTGCAACCCATATGTAAAGACTCTTGAAAGTTAACAAGCATATGCATATAACATAACATAACATCGAGATCGCTGAATGAACGTCGCTTTCATTGTGTTGCGGCATTCGAGTTTAATAGCGTGTTTTCCGGACAAGTGTCGGATTATGCCGTCACATGTGGTGCTTGCCGTGTAGTGTTAATCATAAAGTGAAGCGATGTGGAATGGGGAAGGAAACTTGCACATTGCCGATATATAGCTCGCGCAGTGAGGTCAATGTAGTTTTGCAAATTTGTTAAATAAGCAATTGCGGATGGGTGCAGTTCTGCATTTTCTCGCTCTGAAATGCTACATTGAGTACTTCACACTTGTGCAATGTCGCGTCGTGTCGACAGGGTAGGTACTAGTTTTATTTTTCAGCCATAAGTACATATCATAGGTAATATGTATTTAGGGGATGGGCCTAATGTATTTTCGGTTTGCTACATTTATTGTTAGAGTTAAAGGAGCACTGACATCAAATTTATTCATGTCAAGATTTTAGCGTCAGCGAGTAGCTATAGACCCCGTAGAAGCGATTCGTGACCTAAAAAAACTGAGGGATGAATAACTATCACGTTTATTGGTTTGTACTACTGGTATTCAGCACTATTCAAAACGGCCGGCAATCCCGCCACCTTTATCGCTGGGAGCACCAGAAGTGGCGTTACATCACGGTCGCCTCCAGATCACGCCACAGATGACCACTTCTCCGCAGAAAAGGGTGACGTCAGTCTCAGCTGCTCCGCAAACATTTCGTCTGCTAGGCGGACACATTTAGTCGTGGCTTGTCACCTGCATTGTTGTCATCACCGCACAAAATGTCGATTCGGGTTCCATGCGATAGTCTGGAGCTTGGAATCCCCGCGATTCGTGATGTCGCGAATTAATTTTGCTTCCATCGACCTTCCGCGGAACAGGGATGCCGAAATAGACGCCGTTCGAACGAGCACTGCAGAGGTGCCGGAGTATGCATGCTTCAGTCATGTTCACTCGTTTGTCTCGGTTAGCTACATTGGTGTGTTTTGGCATGCAAAGCATTCAGGTATACGCAGAGGGGTCAATGCATTATAGCTATCATGAATGAGCATCAGCGGAAAAATGGAATACGTTTCCTGTTTGTCAGGTTCTTTTTGGCGCCTCCAGATTGCCCTACCTATACAGCCTCTCGCGGTAAGCACGGTATTGCCACTTTTACATGGACGCAAAGTCTACAGATGAACTAAAATTCAATGATGCATGCGTGTTACTTGTTAGCCATGATATCTGACTATACGCTATTTCACATTAGATAGCTTGTGGTCGTGTGTATGTGTAACACAATCGTGATATGAAAAGATACCCTCATCTCGCTTTTTCCGGGCTTCGAACTAGACGACTGGAACTCACCTGCAACTCACAACAATTTTCGACATGTTGGCCGACAAGCACCCGTTTAATCATGCTCTTTTCTTTCGCCTTTTTTTAAAGGTGGTTTTCATCTTGATAATTTCACAAAATCATTCAAACCTGAGTGACGAAGACCACTCGCGATGAGCCAGTCCGTTTATGCGCTTCGGCGTCACGATAAGAACACTCGAATCGTACACGTAATCTCTACTAGGGCATCGTCACTCAGGATGGTATTTGTGGAATGTATCACACCGAACACGTAGCGTTGATGTCGCAGTGCAGTCTATTTTCCGTTTTTTTCTCTTCAGCTTTTTTACGCTGTTTAACATAAACTTAAAATAACTTCCACTGGGCGGATGCCGTTCAAATTTGGCCAAGAAGACGTATGCATACCAATTGATCAAATGATGGACACATCTCGATCTTGAAATTTGATGTCAGTTCTGGTTTGAGTTACACAGCTACTACAGCTACAATTTCTCGTCGCAGGTAATGACCGGTCTGCTGAGTATGCAGCGAACATGAAGGCTAAAGGACCAGTTATTAGGTGTGTGTTTACAAATCGAAAAGGCCTAATCAAGAAAATAAGCTTTAGGCATGCATTGTACAAATTTGTTATTTGTACATCTTTTAGGTGCTCTTACAATACACTATCTGCTCAGTTCTGACCACAATCTCTTTTTTGCATAGACGTATCGATAGAACTTGAGCACTCACTTGCAAGCAAGCAATCCTGAAATCAATGGGTGGTACATGGTGTGAATCTGTCCAAATACTGGATCGAAAAAGGTCACATTTATTACACACTTGTTATTGTGTTTACTTTCTCAGTGTACTTGTGCTTGAAAGCTGCAGCTCTTTTCTCCCTGCTACTTTTAGAGGTTAGGACTTGAAATAGGTTCTATCTTCCAGTGTGGCTGTGGTTAGTCAAGATCATGTATGTTGTAAATACTTGTGCGATTTTGTAGATTAGTCAAGATCATGTATGTTTTAACTACCTATGTGATTTCCTAGGTATTTTTCATGATGGTACTGCGCAGAATTTCACTTTGTATTGGTAGGCGCTATTGTTATGACAACCTATTTTAAACTGAAGCAGATGTGTTCAAAGAAATCTGAGACGTTTCCCTGCAATATGAAAAAAAAAACTTTACCACATCCAATGAACACAATCTTGCTCTTCACGACAGCATTCATGTCTTTGAGGAAGCTGTGCTGCAAGTGCTTATCCCCTTTATGATTTATTATTTTAGGAGCCTATTAAATATATGTGCAAGGCTAAAGCAATTCAGTGCAGCCTTATGAGCTTTGGCGCATCTTTTTTGTAAACTTGTATGAGCTAAACAAAGGTAATTAAGACAAAACAGTTATGGGTGTTATTCGTAAAGTGTCACAAGGCACAACTAAATGTCCGAAAGCCTGTTAATGCACCTCACTGCGGGGGTGTTCATTTTGCAATTAATAATTTCTGACAATTCACATGACAACTATTAAGTGATCGTGAGTCGTACGGTAGTGGGCACATTTACACTGATTCTGGCTTCCAGGGGTTCAAACAAATGACATTGTAGCCTTGAAGAAGACACGACTGCTTGTCAAAACATATGCTCTGACACCTCATGTTTATTGATTTTTCATATTTTCAAGCTTCCATCTTTCAAGGGTCAGTTTCATTCACCTACACTAATAAAAACTGGTTCACAGCTGCACACGAGAAGTTCAGAGCTTGTGCAGCACGAGTTCAACAGTGTGGCATCACAAGTGAATGATGAGGTGTCGACAAGGCGGAATCCTTATTTAGGTTCGCCTAATTTGATGACGTGCAAACAGCTTGACAAAACACGCCGCGTTTGTAGAGGTTGGTACGGTACCTACGTCTAATGCTATGTTGTTTATTAACCTGTGCGCGTGGCTGCACCGAACCAGCGCTGTCAGAATAAGAGGTACAGGAAAAACTTGAACTGGTTTTGGGGCTGTACCTCTCCTGCGCTTTTTAAAGTAAATGGCACGGTTTAGAAGATGCCATTGCTGCACCACTGAAACAAATTGCGAGGTGCTCCACTTTGTAAAATGAATCTTGTGGTGCAGGTGAATCGAACAAACCCTTTACCACACAAGCGTCTTAGCGTTTCACCCCCATATAAATATGGCCACTGTGGCTGGGATCAAGCAGTGTGTTGTTGAGCTCAGCAGTGCCACACAATCTAAGTATTAGTGTTACAGTTTCCACGTTATTGAAGTGTACATTCCATGCCACGGTCGACAACCAATGCTTGTGGCCAATCTAAAGCACTCCTTCATGATATTCGCGGTAAACAAATCACAAATACAGAATTGCATGTGTGAGGTTCGAGATGACCTGTTGTAGTGGACATTAGGATGTTTCAACCTGCTTGCAGAGTGAACATTTGGGGCTAGTCACCCTCTCGTTGCATGTCAGTCTAGAAAAACAAGTAACATCACCAGATATCATTGCATGAAATTTTCTAAAGTAAACAAATAAACTCGGTTACCTAGTGAAAAACAGTTTTAGATGCGGAAGCATCTTATACTCGCGCCTTGTAGTGCGCCGTCCGCGCCGTCCGCACCGCTTCTCGAACATTCGACAGCTGACGCGCGCGCATGCGCCGTCGCGCCGTCGCCCACCATCTGTGCCGCGCGCGCTTCTCCTTCGAGAACATTCGACAGCTGACAGCGCATGCGCCGTCGGCCGTCGCCATCTGTGCCGCGCGCGCGCTTCTCCTTCGAGAACATTCGACAGCTGACAGCGCATGCGCCGTCGCGCTGTATATATACTCAAGGTCGGCGCTCGCTCGCTCAGTTGCCGCTCGTCCGTTGGTTTGTACGGCGCGTCGACGTCCGAAGTCGCCGTGAAATGAATGCCAACGAATCCACAAACACAATGATTGACGTCCCTTCGACCAGCGCCGCCCTTTCGCATACGTGTGTACGTGTTCACTCATTTAACACCCCCTCCTACAACCACGTTAACCAATTTAGCCATCGACCCAAGTAAGGCGCAATTTAACACCCCATTTCACAACCACGTTAACCAATTTAGCCATCGACCCAAGTAAGTCGCACTTTAACACCCCGTTAGCCAATTATATGCTCCGCATCCTCCTCAGTGTTCCCCCGAGGGAAGCTGCGGGCAATTTTTTTGAAACATATATGTAATGGTACCTCATAACACGTGTATCACTCAGGGTTGCTTCTTCACAAGGGATGTCATGTAGCATGTTCCTTGCCCATTGTACACAGCTGCTTCTATGTCAGGTGGGCCAGAAAGCTGTGGCAAAAAAAAATTGCCCGCAGCTTCCCTCGGGGGAACACTGAGGAGGATGCGGAAGCGGTTCCGCCAACAGTTTGGCCGGCGCTGGTCGAAGGGACGTCGATCATTCTGTTTGTGGATTCGTTGGCATTCATTTCACGGCGACTTCGGACGTCGACGCACCGTACAAACCAACGGACGAGCGGCAACTGAGCGAGCGAGCGCCGACCTTGAGTATATATACAGCGCGACGGCGCATGCGCTGTCAGTTGTCGAATGTTCTCGAAGGAGAAGCGCGCGCGCGGCACAGATGGCGATGGCGCATGCGCTGTCAGCTGTCGAATGTTCTCGAAGGAGAAGCGCGCGCGGCACAGATGGTGGGCGACGGCGCATGCGCGCGCGTCAGCTGTCGAATGTTCGAGAAGCGGTGCGGACGGCGCACTACAAGGCGCGAGTATAAGATGCTTCCGCATCTAAAAGAAGTATTCCTGATTTATGTGACGCTTTCTTTGTCAAGCTATAGCAAAACCACAAGCATAATTATGTGACGTTTCTAAAACGCGACTGCGGTAAACTGTTAACTCGTAACGTTTTTGCACTAATATATGGGGTAGCTACGAAAACACATACGAAGTGTTTAGGGCGACGTTCTTGTAGGGGCGCCCCCGACGAGGGCGCCCCTACAAGAAAGTGCAATAGCGCGTGTGGCGAGAGAGATTTAATAGCGCGTGTGGCGAGAGAAGCTTAATTCTGCTCAACCATCACGCCAGTTTGTGTGACCAAATAAATGTCTCGCTGATGTGCTGTGCCCTCACCTCCCGTAGTGGCCATTCAGTAAAGTTTTGCATTCACGCGTGCTCTTTTGTTTGGGGGGCGACTCGGCAGGCCGTATCAAAGGGAGAAAATCGAGTGGCCGTGGCTAGACGAAACTAAGTTCATGCAAAACTACCTTTATCAGTTTTGTGAACATGACTGTCGTGGTCTAGAAACCAAATGGCATATACTTGAAATAAAAAAATTGCCCGCAGCTTCCCTCGGGAGAACACTGAGGAGGATGCGGAAGCATGTAATTGGTTAACGGGTGTTAAATTGCGACTTACTTGGGTCGATGGCTAAATTGGTTAACGTGGTTGTGAAATAGGGTGTTAAATGAGTGAACACGTACGGCACGTATGCGAAAGGGCGGTGTTTTATTTATTGCGACGAACTTTGAGGACGATGGCTTTGTGGTCGGTAAAGTAAAGAGTGAGTGGATCGGGTTGCATCGGTTGGCCGGCGCTGGTCGAAGGGACGTCGATCATTCTGTTTGTGGATTCGTTGGCATTCATTTCACGGCGACTTCGGACGTCGACGCGCCGTACAAACCAACGGACGAGCGGCAACTGAGCGAGCGAGCGCCGACCTTGAGTATATATACAGCGCGACGGCGCATGCGCTGTCAGCTGTCGAATGTTCTCGAAGGAGAAGCGCGCGCGGCACAGATGGTGGGCGACGGCGCGACGGCGCATGCGCGCGCGTCAGCTGTCGAATGTTCGAGAAGCGGTGCGGACGGCGCGGACGGCGCACTACAAGGCGCGAGTATAAGGTGCTTCCGCATCTAATAGTCTTTCTGCACTAGAAAACGATGTCTGTTTAAATGCGAAGCATTTCTTAGCGAACTTCCGCGACTTTTAGCGTATCTATCTATCTATCTATCTATCTATCTATCTATCTATCTATCTATCTATACATTTATCTATCTAGCTGCCTAAAACTTTTATCTCTCCTGGCCGTTTCGATAATAGTATCGATACCAAACTTCGTACGGCATAACATGACTATATGCAGAACATATTTGACTAGTCATAACATGAAAGTCAAGACATGTATGTAATGAATTTGATGATTTACAGTTCATAGTCCTGCAGCTTTTGTGGTGCTTTTTTCTCATGATATGTTGCAAAACGGGTATGGTATGGCATTATTGCATGTCAAACAAAAGCAACAGACACTAACATGAAAATCATGACAAGCGTATCAGGTAACAACATTAGTACATGCCACGCTCATGATGCGCTGGCGGCCGTTTCGCTAGCTTAACTTATACAAAATTTGGTACAACAGTACGTGAATGAATGACGAAAATATGTGATTGGTGCAAACATGACAATCATGAGATGCGTGTCATGTAACAACAAGACTACATGGTACGCTCATGATATGCTCACGGCAAATTCACTAGCTTCAAATGTACCCAAACTTGGTATTACGCGACGCGTACGGACGACCTACGTGAATGACACATCCAAACATTACATTCATGATATGCGTGTCATGTAACAACATGACTACATGCCACACTAATGATGCGCTCGCGGCCATTTCACAAGCTTCATGTACGCCAAATTTGGCTTCACGTGACGCCAAGGGATGACGAAAGTATGTGACTGGTGCAAACATGATAATCATGATATGCGTTTCATGTGAGAACATGACTACATGCCACAGTCAAGACACCAATACAATTAAAACGTGACGCGGTGCGCGTTCTCGCCGGTGTTCATTTCGTCGTATCACTTCGGCATTGACACGCCAGGCGCCAGTCCTGCCATATACTCGCAGGTGCGTGCCGCGCTGCGTTGCTTTGACGCATGCGCGTTTCAGCGCGTCCAGCGTCCGCCCGTCACGAAAAGAGCGAGACGCAGTATTGTCTAGGTAAGGCATTGGCGCGAAATGCAGCATGTCGCATTTCGCGCCGGTTTCCGTCGGGCCGCGCCTACGGGCGCTGGTCGCACCTAGCATCAGACTATAGGGTGCTCCTGTTTTGCTAACGTAGCGTGGCTGTGACCGGCGTGCGGGCGCGTCAACGTTACATTGGAGTATATTCGGCCCTTCTTGAAGCACTCGCGGCCGTTTCGCTAGCTCCACATACACCAAGTTTGGTGTTACGTTACGTCAATGGATGAAGAATTATTTGACTGGTGCGAACACAGTAATCCTGACACGCGTGTCATGTAAGAACATGACAATATACACTCTAACATCGTGCTCACGGCCGTTTCGTTAGCTCCACATATGCTAAATTTGGTATCATCTGACGTCATTAGATGACGAAGGTAAACGACACATCCAAACATGACAATCGTGACACGGAAGTCATGTATGGCATCATTTACCTCCACCACGTAACGTTGTGCTGATCTTAAAGTGACTTATATCAACATTTATCATTCGTCCTTCGTATGTCATCGATTCCCACTTTACGTGGGATCTGCCAATTTTTTCTAATCTATTCTCCATGCCATGCTTCCGTAACGTGCTCATACGTATTTTAATCCTGCTTTAGGAGGTGTCCTTTGGCCATCACCACGAAACTTCACGCATCTCTTTACTCGATTTGTAGACCTGGCGAGAAGAATCCTTCAGTGATATTCAGCAGAGTTCTTTGTATGCGATGGTGGCCGGCCTTCGTGATAACGTGATACAAGTTATGTACCGCTCAACATGGATCTTTTGGGACGTGGAACTGTAAGGCTGTCCTTCCCGACGCAAACTAGTATCTCCTATACAAAAATCCACTTAGTCGCTGATAGTCCTCAATAAACGCTTGCCCTTTTCGGGCTTCTGCTCTTTTGATTTTCAAACCATGCACAAATGGACGAATCTTATCTTTGCATTTCTGTATATTTGAGGCGTGGTCGTTAGTACCCTGACTGCAGGCCCTTTGAGTACAGCTAATGGCTGCTGTGTCCTACCCTGGCATGATCCTGTCACTGCCAAAGATACTGCTTAGACAGGTTCTCTATCCTCTATCTTTGCATCGTCTTTCTCGAGTGCGCCATGTATTTCGACTCTCTCGGATGCAGTATTACAGCTTGTCACTGTTCCCGTTACATAGATAGGCAATCGGCGGACTAATTTGAAAGGCCCGTGTCAGCCCCCCAAACTGCATCACGAAAGCACGGATAATTTAGTAGTGGTCCTATTTGGTGTGCCTGCGGACGCCGACTGTGGTCTAAAAAAGGAATAATAGCCGAGAGTGGATAAACAAAACAAAAAATATAATCTCAAGTGCGGCAGATCCGACAATACACAATCATGCACCCTCGGCAGTAGTTCAATACAACATGTCACCACTCAAACAACGGGCTAAACAATAAAATCGACTACACTGAGAACAACGTACACAAACAACAACACACGCAACATTACAGTCACATGCAATAAACAATCAAGACAAAGACTAAATGTTCGTCAAATTTAATTAGTCCAAATATCTTGGATTAAAGCATTATTATATCTTTCGAAGGAAAGACTCACTGAAACTCCAGCGCAATTGTCTCTCCACTGCCCCTGACGCTTCTCTTCCAAGAAACCACGCGTCGTCAAATATCCGCACGCCAAGCACTACACTTCTTCGCCGGTGACACGTCGGCTTTGCACGTGCTGTGGCTGCAAAACATATCTTCGCCCACTGGCGGTAATCACACACCTTTCTTCTGCTTGTAATACAAGGCTTTACCCAAGCTTGGTGGAGAACTTCTTTATTTTCTCTTTTGTCCCTGAAGACAAAGCCTTCGCTCATCAGCGGAACAACTCTACGCACACTTGCGCTAACTTGTATTTCTTATCCTGATCACTCTTCTCTGCTGCTCGCTTAAATATCCCCGCGCTAGGTTTAAGAAAATTTTTCGGCGTGTTGCACAGCCGAGGCTGAGGAAGGGGCGAGACGTTTTCGAGAACTCTCCCCGACCTATGACGCAACCAGGAAGTGACTCATGCTTTCCTCCTCGATGACTCTAGGAGCCACTCGGCAAGACGTTTACAGCAACACCCACTAACGTCAATGCTGTGGAAAAGGGAAACATCTCTCGTAAGGTGACGCAACTTTCCTTCTGAATTTTACCAGCGTTCTCACGCAGATCGATGTGAGGAGGTTGATTGCGTAGTAGAGTTTCCGAAGGGAGAGGGAAGGCGCATTGAGGAGTCTTTTGAATTTTGTTTTCTTCCTTTTGGGGGCGACAGTGTGGCGCCCTGTATCGTCGCCATCGCCGGAAATTGGCGGTGCGTGCTTTTTTGAGCGCTCCTTTGTGACACAGCTCTTGGAACTACACTCCTCACATTGCATCAGGATCGTAGAATGGTTCCTCGGCACACTTGACCGTAACTCATTCACTGTTATAAGGCGTTAACACCTGTATATTGGCTTCAGATGAACATTGAACAGAGCAGCCGACAAGCTTTAAAGGCGCTTCACTTGTCAACTTCTCTTCGCGCACCAAGCTGAGTATCATCAAAGCTCTATTTCTGCCGCTATCACCAAGAACCATGACTTTCATTTCGTGAATATCTCCATAGATGACCAGTAGACATGGCATGTCACCCCTTTGCTGAGTGTTTTTTCTTTCTATGGCACTTCCGTTAGACGGAGCTTTCTCGTCGAATTTTATGTGGGATTTCTCCTCGGATTGTAAAAAACAGGTTCAGCCGGTTGAAATGTCGCAAGGCCCAGCTTCAGCGAAGTACTGGTGGGGCTGGAAGGGGACAAAACAACTGGCGTCACAGGTGCAAGTAACCCCCAGGTGCAGGACGCTCCCGCTAAAAAGTCACAGCATGTGATAATCGCCGAGGACTCAAATTTAAATCGATGCACAGAAGCCATCAAAGAGGTGACAAGCAGGTTGCCGTAGGGGCATTCCCAGGACGCCAGCTGGAAGCAGTCATGAGGCAAGCAAGCGCAAAACTCAAAACTACAGCTGATAGACGAAACCTCGTGATAATTTTAGGCGGTTTAAACGTTTTCTTAAATGAAGATACACCAGGACTAGCAACCACACTGGCGAAAGGCTTCGATGACATGCGTGCCACTTCTCCTCAGGTACAGGTAGTTATATGCACGATACCGCAGGTACCGGTGCGTGATAACAACCTGCAAAGAGTGGTTGTCAACGCAAACCAAGAGATGTGGCGGATGAGTCGAAAGGCTTTGAGGTGGTGGAAATAAACAGAGAGGTGCATAGGTTGAGTGGTTTTCAACGAGACAGAATTCACTCTGATGGGCGGCTAGGTCATGGGAAGGGTTGGCGACTTGCAGGACGCGCCGTAGCTTTTTGGGGGGCAAGTGGGCTCTTCGGGGTGCAGGATAGCTAGTAGCGAGGAAAACAACCAGGGAGAGTCTTTGACAGGTGGTATGGACAGATAGGATTTCAAAGTGGAACCAGTACCTAAAATAGGTAGTGTCCGGGGCAGAAATAGACATAGCCACGAGCGCCAAGCCAATTCAGACAGAGGGTATATTAACATGCAGGGTGGTAGAAACAGGCTGAAGTGGGAATAGATAGAAGAAGAGCTAAGGGAGTAGAGGCCGATGGTATACAGTTTTGTAGAAACACATCTCAGGGACATGGAACAACCTCCTAAAAATCCGGACTACGCGTGGGAATATTGTAATAGAACAGAAGGCAGCAGAAAGGGGGTGGTATTGCGGAATTAATTCATAAAAGTACAGACTGGCAAAGGGTCGAGAAGGAGTGCAAGGAACATTTATGGCATTGTGGGCACGTCGGCTGGCACCCAGCGAGCACCATGTTAAATCAGCTCCTGTTTTTCATGCAGCTTGCTCTGATCGCCTCGACTACCGAAGCCAGCACAGCGATCACGGTATCTACGCCTGTTTCACGAGCAATCCATGCAGACTGCGCGGAGGAATTCCTAAGCCTGGGCGCCGACTGGGGACACCCGTGCGCAACCTCGTCGATAACAACGAGCCAAGATATAAACGCCCCATTTCCTTCGGATTTCTTCAGTGGGCACGTCGGCTGGCATCCAGCGAGCACCATGTTAAATCAGCTCCTGTTTTTCATGCAGCTTGCTCTGATCGCCTCGACTACCGAAGCCAGCACAGCGATCACGGTATCTACGCCTGTTTCACGAGCAATCCATGGAGACTGCGCGGAGGAATTCCTAAGCCTGGGCGCCGACTGGGGACACCCGTGCGCAACCTCGTCGATAACAACGAGCCAAGATATAAACGCCCCATTTCCTTCGGATTTCTTCAGTGGGCACGTCGGCTGGCATCCAGCGAGCACCATGTTAAATCAGCTCCCGTTTTTCATGCAGGTTAGTAATAATGCTTCCACAAATAAATCTAATGACATTTGCCTTGTCCAGCTGACGTGCCCACGTAGACTTATTGAAATGTACTTTACTGCCTGTGACTTCGTCTTGTCGCTACTCATGTTATGTGGTGACGTCGAGCCTAATCCAGGGCCTACCACTCAGCAGGTTCTAGCTGAACTACTTGAGGGCCAGAAAAATATTCAACAAAGGCTGGGGGATATTGAGGTCAAACTGCAGAAAGTTGATGAAGCTACATCTGCGATAAATAAAATCAAGAATTTGACGCATGACATTGATTTACGAGTTACAGTTTTGGAAAGAAAGCTTATTGACCTAGAAGATTACAGCAGGCGTAACAACCTAATTATTTTTGGTATAGCTGAAAAACCAAAAGAAACGTATGAAGAACTGTCGCAGCTTGTGTTGAAGGAAGTGTTCTCTGATAAATTAGGTATAAAAGTTACTTCGGCAGAAAAAATTCACAGATTGGGTCGGAATCAACCTAACAAGCATCGACCGGTTATTATCAAACTGTTCGATCACCGTGAGAAATTAAACATACTAAAACATTGCTTCAGACTAAAGGGCAGTAGCTACTCTGTATCGGAAGACTACTCCCCTACTACAAGGCAAGCACGCAAGAAACTATGGCAAAGCACTGCGGAACTTCGGAGGGCGGGTCAGAAGGTAAAGTTAATCTCGAACAAAATTAAGATTGGTGAAGAACTATTCACCTGGGATGATGCGCATGACGAGAGAATCCCGGTGCACGATAGCAGAGATAAGACAAAAAGAAGGCAAAGAAAGCAATGAACTGACACCAGACACAACGAATCAGAAAACCTAACGCTTCTGTGTTTGAACGCCCGCAGCCTCGTAAATAAGTTGATTGACTTCAGTTGCCTAGTACAGTGTCATAGTCCATCAATTATATGCGTCACTGGAACCTGGCTTAATGAATCCATCTCTGAAAACGAATTTCTGCCCTTTGGTTACTCGGTCATTCGAAAAGACAGGTCGACTGGTAGAGGTGGTGGCGTTGCGCTCTTTATCAAAAACGACATTGAATATACAACACTGCCTGATCTCCTCGAAACAGAGTCTGTCTGGTGCAAGATCAGGGTATGCGGCGTGTTTATAGTGATTGGAACTGTTTACCGGCCACCAAGTGAAGATGACCATTGCATATCGGCAATCACGGACTATATCGTTAAGCAGAGACTACTTGACAGCAAACTGATCCTATGCGGGGACTTCAATGTACCCCACATTAACTGGGAGTCCTTCACCACGACCGGTCGTGACAAAGTTTTCTGTGATTCAATGATTGACTTCGCTGTATCCCATGATTTTACTCAAGTTGTTCAAAGTCCCACCAGGGGTGGTTCAATCCTGGACCTTGTTTTTGTTACAGCTGACCTTTTGAATGATGATTCAGAGTGCGAGGTTGTAGAAGGTATCTCGGATCACAATGCAGTCTTTGTCCAATTTTCTATTCACTACGAACTTAAGAAACCAGAATACAAAGTTCTTACTGATTTCTCATGTGCCAACGATGAAGGCGTACTTTCCCTGCTAGCAGATTCTTATGCAAATTTTCTTCTTTCTAGCAACAGTTGTGGTGTAAATGAGTTGGTGGAACACTTTGGCACGATTGTGTCCGACTGCATATCTAAATTTGTTCCAAACAAATGCGTGAAGCACAATCCTAAACACCCATGGTATAACCGAGAAATAATACAGCTTATTCGCCGCATAAAGCGACTACGTCGCCGATGCCGCTCTAATCCAAACCACCAATTCACTTTGTGCACGTTAAAGGTAACACTCAGAAATAAAATGCACGAAGCTAGAGATTTCTATTGCAATAACACGCTGTCAACGTTCATTAGGGAAAATCCGATCAAATTTTGGAAGACAATTAATCCACCCTCCAGGAGAACCTCCTCTTTCATTATTGAAAATGAAATATGTTCAGATGCTCAGACGATCTCGGAGGCCTTTAATAGTTATTTTAAGTCTGTTTTTACTACTGATAACGGTAAAGTTCCTTCTTTTGTCGCACCCTCTGTATCGGTAGCTATTTCGGATATTGAGTTAAGTTGCTCTGGAGTTCGTAATCTCTTACTCAACATAGATATTACTAAAAGTGCTGGCCCGGACGGTATCCCTAACGCTTTTCTGAAAAGGTATTTTGAATGGTGTGTACGATACCTCATAATTACATTCCAGAAATCGCTTGACTCCGGACGGGTCCCACGAATTCGGAAGATCGCTAATGTTGTTCCTATTTTCAAATCGGGTAAGAAGGAAGTAATTTCTAACTACAGACCAATCTCATTATTATCCACGTGCTGCAAGCTACTCGAGCACATCATTCACAAGCACATTATTCAATACCTAACTGACAACAGTATCCTTTTAGAGCATCAGCATGGTTTCCGCAGTGGTTTTTCGACTGTCACACAATTGATCGAATTTACACATGACATCGCCTCATCACTTAATAACCACGAACAAGTCGATGCCATTTTTATTGATTACTGCAAAGCTTTTGATAAGGTATGTCATAAAAAACTTCTGCTCAAACTTGGTAACCTTCTTACAGGCCCAAATGCTGACAAATTACTTGATTGAATTACAGATTATTTGTATTTGAGGAGTCAGTTTGTTCGCTACAACCATGAACAGTCGTCACAAGCTCATATTTCCTCAGGTGTTCCACAAGGCTCTGTCTTGGGACCCCTTTTATTCATAATTTACATTAATGATGTCACTCAGGTTGTCATTAACACTCCAGTTAGGCTTCGCCTATACGCCGATGACTGTGTATTGTATTCCAGTGTACGTAGCGTCGCTGACCAAGTTTTGTTGAATGATGTGTTTTCTTCCTTTTGCGAATGGAGTAGAACTTGGCAAATGGAGCTTAATTTTCCGAAAACTGTGACAATAACTTTTACAAATAAAAAGGAGCCATTGCAATTTAGATATGGCGACTCCAATCACATACTGGAAAAAGTTCAGGAATTTAAGTATCTTGGTGTTGTATTCTCTCCAAACTTGAAGTGGCACAAACACATCGACCTTATTTCTGCAAAATCGCTAAAGAAATTAGGTTACCTAAGAAGAACGCTAAAGGGCGCCACAAGGGAATGCCAGCTTATAGCCTTCAATTCACTGGTCAGGCCTCTTCTTGAATATGCGTCTGTTGTGTGGTCACCACATCTTGCAATTGACATAAACAAACTTGAGGCCATCCAGCGAAAAGCGATAAGATTCATTTTTAACCGTTATGACCGTGATTTCTCCCCTTCTGAGCACTACCGTGCTTTATCACTAAACTGTTTAGAACACAGACGTATGTGTGATCGGCTTACCATGCTACATAACATCGTGCACAATTCCGTCCGCATAGCCACACCCATTTCGTTCACCAATCATCCCACCCAGGTGACTCGCCGATACAATCCGTTGAATATTGTGCCATTCAGATGTGTTATTGATTGTTATAAATACTCTTTTTTTCCGTGCACAGTTGACACTTGGAATAATCTGGACGCTACTTTGAAACGACTACCGCATGCGCTGTTTGTTGAACAAGTGTCCAATTATGTAAATTGATGTTCTTAATTCTGCCGTGGTTCTATTTGCTTGATCATTTATTGTTTGTTGAACAGGTGTCTAATTATGCAATTTTTATATTTTTTATTTTTTGTGACGTTTTTGTTCGTTTATTGTAACCACTCCTGCAATGTCTCACACATGAGACAGCAGTATCTCTAAATAAATAAATAAAATAAATAAATAAATAAATAAAAGGGAAAGTGGCAGGGCAAGTGACACTCCTTAGTTTCGTCTACTTGTGGACGGGAGCAAAGGCCAGAGAGGAAAACCAGGCAATGGGAGAGTGTATATCGAATAACATTCAGGAGTTAGAAGGGGAGTGCGAGATAAATATACAAGAATATATGAATGCGCACATAGAAGATATAGATGGGTATACCAACCCGACAGGCAAAACGATCATGGTTACGTGTGAAAGGATTGATTTGATCATTTGACAAGTACCGAGAAGTGTTAGGGGCCAATAACATGGGAGGTACGAAGGCTGCAGTCGACGATAGATTACGCACTGATGTCACATAGCATGTATGATAAGCTCAGGGGAGTGCGCGTACATGAAGGTGGCTCTAGAAGTCTGGGTAGTGATCACAAACGTATCAAGCTAAGTTTCGGAAGAGCAGTGAAAGTGGGAAGGAGACAAGATGAGCAACTACAGGAACATTTTCATTCAGAAAGGCAAGTTGAATTAGCCACTAAACAAATTCAGAAAATAATGACTGATGATAATAAAACAGTGTGGAGAGACACGAATCTAATTAGACTGTTTGAGCTAGAACTTGCAAAGGCACGTGAAGAATCACCTCGAAAAAAAGACACAAACCCTAAAGCTGGTGGAATATGGAAGTTAAGAGAGCCATAGCGAAACGTCAAGAGGCCTCTAGGGAACACAGACATGCTAAGCAGCGGGGTGAACCGGCAGATGATGTTGAAAGAAATTGGGGAATCTTTCTAAGCTGGAGAAGGAATGCATCCCTTATGATCAATGAAAATATTAGAAGAAAGGGAGCTCAGTGGCTGGCAGAAGTACATAAAGAGATAGAAAGGCAGCTTTGAAATTTCGGAATCATCTTAACTTCCTAAGAAATGAGACGAGCCTAGAGCAGAGACTTATAACTACAGCTCAATGTGATAGGCTAGAAGAGGACGAAGCGATTGAATATATAGGAAAAAGGGTGACAGAAAAAATGTCAACAAATAAGTGCTTTATGCACCACAATAGACAAGGATGATTCAAGTGGCGCAATGGCTCCATTTTCACAAGAGTGGGAGCGCTGAGAAAAGGGTTCCTAGTAGTACATTACCAGGCCCAGATGGCATTTCAATTATGCTGATGAAGGCATTAGGTCCGAAGTCTAAGCACGCATTGAGAGAGGCAGTGAGCAAAATAATAATCGATGGAGAAGTTCCCAATGGATGGAAACTTAGCAGGATGAGCATGATCTATAAAGGAAAGGGGGACAAAGCTGAACTAAACAACTACCGTCCTATAACAGTGACATCAGTGGTCTACAGGCTGGCGATGCAGATTACAAAGGAAAGACTGCAGGCATGGATAGAGGATGAGTAGGTGCTGGGGGAACTGCAGAAGGGATTTCAGAAACACAGGAGGTTGGAAGACAATCTGTTCTCACTGACGCAGTGCCCCGAAATAGCAGTTTTAAAAAGGAACACAGGCCCCTGTGGCTAGCATTTTTCGATATCAAGGGAGTGTACAATAGCGGGGTTCAACAGGAATTGTGGGGAATACTGGACACTCTAGGCGTCGAAGATGTAGTCAATAATCTTTTAAAGTATATCCATAAAGGTAACAAGGTAATTACAAAGTGCGAAAAACAGGTATCCCAGCTTGCAAATGTAAAACGGGGGCTTAGGCAGGGGTGTCCCTTGTCACCCTTATTATTTATGATGTACCTACAAGGATTAGAGGCTAAATAGAGGGAAGTGGACAGGGCTTCAACCGCCCTTTCGTTAAACAAGGAAAACTCAATGAACAGGCACTACCAACATTGATGTACGCAGATGTTATAGTGCTAATGGCAGACAATAAGGAATATTTACAGAGATTGGTGGGCATCTGCGGTAATGAGGGAGATAGGTTGGATTTCAGTTCAGTAAGGAAAATCAGCATTCATGATATTTAATGACAATGAAGGTAGCGAGCTTAGAATACAGGAGGTCACGCTAGAGATAACAGATAAATGCAAATATCTCGGCCTATGGATAAGCGATGGGGCCGAGTACCTAAGGGAACACGAAATATACGTGTCGACTGAAGGTAACAGGAATGCAGCAGTAATGAAAAACGGGGCACTGTGAAACTACCATAGGTATGAAGTTGTGAGAGGAATATGGAAAGGGGTCATGGTTCCTGGTCTGACGTTCGGCAATGCGGTCTTGTGCATAAGATCAGAAGTTCAAGCAAGACTAGAAATTAAGCAACGTGCACAGGCTTGCCTTAGGTGCTCACGGGAATACATTAAATCAGGGAGTACAAGGTGATATGGAACGAACATCATTTGAGGGCAGGGAAGCTATCAGGAAGATAAAATTTGAGAAGCGATTGAGAGAAATGAGGGAGGAGCGTTGAGCGAGGAAGGTATTCAGCTACTTGTACATGAAGAATGTCGATACAAAATGGTGAAAGTGAACCAGAATATTGACCGGTAAATACCTGGAAAACAGCAGGGGGCCAAACCCAAAAGAATTATCGGTTAAAAAAAGGCGAAGGAAATCGAGACCGATATGTGGACAATCGGCATGATTAAGAAGTCCGCACTAGAGATCCATCGAACTTTTAAGCAGAAAATTGCCAAGGAAAGGATCTATGATAATACTCGGGGTAGTTCTCTACTGTTTGAGGCCAGGACGGGAGTATTGTGAACCGAGACAGATCAGGCTAAATACGAAGACGTAGACACGGTATGCAGTGCGTGTGGAGAGAAAGAAGAAACTGCCGAACACTTGATAATATTCTGTAAAGGGCTTCACCCTATAGTTCTGGATGATGGCACAGAGTTTTTCAAAGCACTGGGGTTTAGGGACAGTGAGGGCAAAATAGACTTTAAGCGGATAGAATTAACTAGAAGGAAGTTATCTGATTGGTGGCTTAAGTCAAGGCACGAGTGAAAATTCAACCCTTCACTGCAAAGTACGAATCCTCAACCTAACAATTTAAGGGGAAAAATCTAGTTTTTGTTTCAGTAGGTATTACGGCTTGGTGGCGCTAGCCACCGCCCGATCTAAAGGGTACAGCCATATCCATCCGTATGATACATGGTTCTACTTTTTTCGCAGAGACTACACTAGCCACTTGGCTTTTCTTCCATAGTCTACAATCTTCTGTAGAAGCAGCTTTCCGCTTACTGAGTTCGGAAAAGAGTGCCATCTTACAGTTGACTCCTCTGAAACGACAGTCCCGGGTAGTATGAACAATACAGTTACAAAAAATGCCTAAGCATGATTTGGTATCACATCCGCCACAGCTTGATTTGCACCATATTTCACTTTAGGAATATTTTCATTGAATTTACATAAATTTTTTGCATTGCGTTTCAATAAACTGATAATCACGCTCAGAGTAGTCATAAAGCCGTTTAAGCTCTAGTTCAATGAATAGGAAAAAAAACTAAGTTCTGCTTAACAAAAAATCTATAAATAGCTCGATTGCGATTTTATCTCGGAGGCCTTCACAGGTCTTTCTTGCGCCCGACAATTTCGACTATCAATCAAAATAGTTTGTTAATCCACAAAGAAATTGTTCACCTGTCTCTGCGTCTATGTGTTTACATTTCGTAATATTTATCGGAATCACTTAGTTGTTAGCCTGAATTGCTGAAGTACAGCCTTTTTGATCTTGTCCTAATCCATAGACTCGGACGCGGGCATTCTTCACACACAGTCAATGCTTCACTTACTAAACATTGGCTCACTCCTGCCACACAGTTGCTTATCTGCCATCTTTCACACACAGAAATATTTTCAGAAAGATGCAGATAAGCATCTTGACCATCACTTTTGTCACTAAAGGAAGTGATTCGTTTCCGCGCACAATTGTTTTTTGCTCTAAGAAGCTTCACTTCCAGAGAAATTGTTTATTTTGTGTCATCGTTCTTGGTGCAAGATGCGTCTGGTAAGCATAACTTAAAAATTAATATCTCCTTTTTGGCGTGGCTTGCCTAACGGGCTTACTTTTTCGCGGGCTCGGAGATCGTAGTGGCTCCTTTCGGCTGTGCCTCAGCGCCTTCACAATACCTAACATTTTTTTCGTATTCCATGCACCGGTGCCATGAGAGACCTACTAGTTAGAATAAATGATCCTAGCAGGCTCTCCAATGTTTCGTTATGGTCTCTGTTGTGGAAAGCAGAACAGAAGCACTGATGACAACCGAAAATTCTTTATGTGGAAAAAGCTATACTATTATACACAAAAAGTACGAAAACTGACAATAAAACTAAAGTCTCTGGCACAAACGATGTCCCAAAACTAAAAAAGATGTCAAGAGTTTAATGGCTGGTTGTGGCTTCAATGTGTCGGCTCTGGTGCTGCGACACAATCTTGTCGTTTCGTTCAAAAAATCATGCTTCGTCGCAGTATGACCAATCGCTACATCGCCGAGTCACTGTAGTTGACGGTCACCACCTCGTCAGGCCCTCACAGCAGCTATATTACTCGTCCTCAGGTGCACAGTTTACGAAACATAGCCGCAGAACATCTGCGTGTCCCCAGAAGCACAATATCGTTGGGCTGAGCTGGCCGCTCTGACCATCGCCCCCACTGGTCTACTCTGCAAATTATTTCACACCTTTAAGGGTGGATTTTTCAATAAATCACCCATCTCATACCTATTAATTCTGCCAAACTTATCCGCACGGGTGTACTTTCTGCTATTCCACCTTTTGTACATTCATTTGTCATTTTTAGGTGTACTATAGGTGTATGTTCGCAAATTAGACCCAAGGGTGTTCCCTTGAACATTACATCTATCATATTTGTATATAGTTTAGAGCATCAATGCATATCACATCTTAACGGATGCAATCAAACCGCATGCCAGAAGTCTGGTGAAAAGATCGATGTTTCGGCAATCGTTTTCATTTCCCGTTTGATTCGCCAAAATATATCGTGCTATGTATTATATTTATAAAACCACCCCCTATTTACATCATTCAGAAGATTCCTCACATGTTCAACGACTTAATTCATGGGTTCACTTTTTGGGATTCTTACTAAAAATATTTTGCTGCCGCTCATGTCCACTCTTCCATAATTCTCACAGAGACATCGGTAAAACTGCTGACCCGCAGGTCGCGGGTTCAAATCCCGGCTGCGGCGGCTGCATTTCCGATGGAGGCGGAAATGTTGTAGGCCCGTGTGCTCAGATTTGGGTGCACGTTAAAGAACCCCAGGTGGTCAAAATTTCCGGAGCCCTCCACTACGGCGTCTCTCATAATCATATGGTGGTTTTGGGACGTTAAACCCCACATATCAATCAATCAATCAACATCGGTAAAAGAGATTATGTTGCACTTAAACATAACATGAAACGATTACACACGGTTTTCGACAGGATATCGCGCGCGCCTTCTCATTTAAAATCAGACTAAGTTTTTCGTACCACAAATGCTGGTTTTTTAAAGATGATAGTCTTTTTGGGGACCTTCAACGCAAAATTGTTAGTCTGCCTGTCTGTCTGTCTGTACACTTGTCTGTTTGTCCACTCTATACGGCATCTGCTACTTGAAATGGCCGACCTCATCCGCACCGCCCACCAATGTTGCTCAAGATTGAGCGTTCAGCTTGTGCGATCGTCAAATAAAAAGCAATCATTGCGCATGTCTGCGGCACCATAACAAAACCTATATATTCTGCATATGCGTCTTTTACTAGAAAAAGCATACATTAGTAATTTCAAGGGCCGTAGCGCTTATCGCGCTGCGCTGACCTTGCAATGCTTGAACGGAACGGGGAGTATTTCCAACGCCCTGCTAAGACGAGATGGTGGTGCCACCTACCGTCACCTTGCGTTCTACACCTTATCACCTCTGAGATGGGCGTGCACACCCGTCTCCGAGCCACGCGCTTTGTTTTTTTAAGAAAACCGCCAGATGACGCTCATGACTCACGTGTGACGTGACTTGATGCGCTCGTTCGCCTCCGCTGCACGCTCGAGGCACTCAAACGCAGTGCCTCCAGAATACCACTCACCAACTTTTTTGCGCAGAACACCAAATAAATGTCCTGTTCACTGTCTCCACACGCAAGACTATCGTCTTTCGACGACATTTGCAGAAACATGCAGATATGGGGCCAATTTTTTACAATGGGGGCCCATATATTTCCTCACACTGAAGTATTTCGCATCTATACACAGGTCCCTGATCTAATCAGTGAGTTATATTTAGATCTATGAACATGGATCAGTTCAAATTGAATGTTTGTAGTATTCGCATTGCCATGAAACTAGGCATGTTTATAATTAACAGGCTAAGCTTACTCTGATGCAGCTGCTGTGCACGCATGCTGCGCCGCAGGACAAGCTTGGCGCACATCCGCTAAGCACGGGTGAACTCCTCCAATTGGTCGGACCACTCTGTGGGCACTTACTGCTCTTTTTTATTTCCTTGATATGCACGCTTGCGCGTCGTACAATATACACGCGAACGATCGTAGACAACACTAGCGCAATGTACCCGTGCCACAAAGATGGAGAGTAGTTGACTAATTGCAGCATTGTAATTGACAGTTGTTACGGTCGCGTTACAATGCACTGATAAACGCACATTGGTATGCTCACACAAAATTTACGACTTGAAATAAAAGCAAGCGTCCTTCATACTTTGTCGGTAAAAAAAGCATAGCCCCCGGTTCTTGCTGAGTGGCAGAGTGGTATTTAAAAGAAGCTAACAGCACAGCAGGGGTGTAGCTAGGATTTATGCGTGCAAGGGGATAGAAAGAGGGAAAAAAGGGGGCTTGACCCATTTATGTGTACATTTTTGCCTGTGGTTTCATACGTGCGAATCCAAATCACAAGCTTTCTTTTTTTGCGACATGGGCCAAATCCTGACCCGAAAGTAGCTCAAATGACACTCAATTGGCTCAAACATACGTTCACCTTTCCTCTAAAGCGGTAATATTAAAACATTAATTATAATTATTACTGTTCTATAAGAACGTTGATAGCATGTATATGTCAAGGCAGCGTTAGTTGAGCTTGTTTCGATTCTAGATTTGCCCCATTTTGAATTAAAAAAAGCTCCTCAAACGAACATAAAAAAGGGTGGGAGATGTGTCAAATATAAAACAACCTCCTTGCCGCCCTTCCCTAACTTAGTATTTATATCTATGTTCCGCCAGTAACGAATTATGACTCCAAAATGTTAAACAACGCCACAATAACGCCTCACCCGGGAAAAGAAAAATGTACGTTACGAAGGCTACGCATTTGCCGCCTGCACACGTCAGTGGGAAAAAAAAGACTTTGAAGCTCTGCTAGCAAATATATATGTTGTCAAGCATAAAATATTACACTATATCTTGGAGGCTTGACATAGCTTGGAAATTATAACATAAACGGTACTGCTATGAATTTCGGTTTCGGTTTTGAGGTCTCGGGGCAATTGCGCATCGCCATCGTCAACAGGCAGACTTTGGATTATGTGGTAACATGTCGTGTGCGTGTTCGCTGCTGGCTGACGGTGGTTTATGATTTTACTATTCACTTGCTTTGTCCAGGATGCGTACTCATACGGCTTGCACAGTTTAACTCGCGCTTACAGTAGATACAGTACGTGTCACTGCAGTCTGTGGCGTGTCGGCAAGTACAGAACAACTTCGGTGCGGCGGAGTGTGTGCCTCTGTCAACGGATTTCGTTGAAGCTTGTACACGCCGCAAGCAGAGTGTTTCCGATCAAGCAATCAACGGAGTGTACGCTGGGAGCTACATAGAGAACGCTTTTGGATTTCGTGCTATTGCTGAAAAGGTAAGCTTTCGTGTACGCGAACAACGAAGTGCAAAAGTGCGTGCCTGCCTGCCAACTCCCGATTTGCCCGTGATACTCGTAATTGCAGGAAGTGACCGTCTCTTGGCGCCCCTTGCTTCGTGACCTTCGCTCGCTGTGTGCTTATCAGCTGCGATGTCTCAACAGTCGCAGTATTCGTGAA
This sequence comes from Rhipicephalus annulatus, assembly GCA_013436015.1. Lineage (NCBI taxonomy): Eukaryota > Metazoa > Arthropoda > Arachnida > Ixodida > Ixodidae > Rhipicephalus > Rhipicephalus annulatus. Next base: position 713,272 of record WOVY01000043.1, on the reverse strand, counting down.
CCTCACTGTGGCGCATGGTTAAAGAAAACGGGGAGATGTGCCCGCGCAGATAAACCTTACGGCACACGGCAGCGGGTGAGAAAAAAAAGTGGGAGGGGGGGCTGAGCGAGCCGCGGTTGGCGAAAGAAATGTAATAATAATAATAATAATAATAATAATAATAATAATAATAATAATAATAATAATAATAATAATGAAGCAGCTCAACGGTAAAGGAGGCGCCAGTTTTCAGTTAGCGGGACTGCAGTGGACAAATGGGGCGCGTTTATTACGCGGGAGGAAAAAAAGAATCCAGATTTCAATGACTGAAGATAGGGGTGCGTTTTAATGCGAGTAAATACGCTATGTAAAGCAACAATTCAAAAATACTTAAACTTTGTACCAGTACCCCTTTTATGCCTGCGCTTTGCAGCGGCGTGACATGTGTTTTGTTAAAAATCGTGCAGCTGAACAAAGAATTTATATGTACCTTGTTTGGTCAGTGATTTGCGTTTTTATGCCTTGTTAGGTTTGTTTACATTTATACTAGTATATCGTAAATAGTCAGGATATATAAATATTGATCTGCTTTAATAAGGGATTGAACAGCCACACAATTGCACACATCTTTTTTGCATTTTTGCACCGATGTAGTGCGGCACATAGAATAATGTAGAATAGAATATTTCTTTATATTTTGGTGTAGGGTTTTGGTGCTGTGGTTACTTATGGAAGCTTAGCCAAAGCGTACCAACAAACACCCACACAAAACTTTCAGTTAGACTAATACAGCACAAGTGATAATGATGTAGGCATAGTTATCCACCAAAGAACACGCTTGCGAAAAACAAAATGAGGATGGTGACCCATGTGGCTGTAAATAAAAGCAGGCAGACCTGACAGCTCTTGTCTGTTTCATGCATTTTGTCTGTGCAGTTTTCATCCTTACAAATGTAAACACACTGATCCAACTAATAAGCCCTCCATGCATATATTCCCGTTAGCTACTTCTCCTATAAGTCGTGCATTTTTTTAAATATACATACTCATAGTCCAACAGTTCAGAGCTTATTCAGCATATATTTAACTTACTTGCGATACATTATCGTTTGCATGGCTGTTTTTATGAAATAAAAAAATCAACTGCGAATGCGCTGCTGATGCATGCACTCGAAGAATAAAATTAGCACGTCTTATTTATTTTTTGAGAGTAGTCAGTTTTACTCGGGGCCTAAAGTAATGAATTTGTTGACCAATAAGCCACCTGTGAAAGACATATTATAAAATTATCCAGTACACCAAATTTATGTATCTGGAGAAGAAATTTAGAGGCGAGCTTCCGCAAATACACAATGCTGTGTTTCCAGCAGCAGTTGTCATTTTGTAAGTGCTGTTGATCCTTTCAGACTTAGGATTGCTCGATGTTTTATCCTAGTTTCACACAGTAGATTGTACATCTGTGATGTGTACATGTCTACACAACGATCTTTCAAAGTAAATGATAAATATTGCTACTTTTCTGTCTGAATGGGTTCATATAATTTTTGTATCACCCATTGTAGTGGCCTATTGGTTAGGGTATTCTGGCTAAGCAAGAAAACTTGGTATAAATGCTGAAATTTGAGCATCCCAGTATATTTCAAACTTCTTGGTAGGTGCATGATTCAAGAGAGAAGCACTTTTTCACCACCACCATGGTCTAGACTCAAACATGGCACTTGCATTCGTACACTAATATTCACAGATGTTTGTAAACGTGAAAGTGAATATTGGTAAAGCTGAAAGTGGGGAAGCTGGAGCTTTTTATTATATGACACATCATAATGAGGTTCTGATTGTTCCCAGTATTTTTTAAATGCTTAGTTGAATGTTGTGCATCTCTTACATGCAGATGCATTTTCGATGGAGGCGGAAATGTTGTAGGCCCGTGTACTCAGATTTGGGTGCACGTTAAAGAACCCCAGGTGGTCAAAATTTCCGGAGCCCTCCACTATGGCGTTTCTCATAATGAAATAGTGGTTTTGGGATGTTAAACCCCACAAATCAATCAATCAATCTTATATGCAGAATGTTGAAAGGAAAGCACACTACGTCTTCTACGATGGACTGGGTGCTCACGATGCAGTGCACTCTTCATCACAACCTGAAAGCAGCTGTTCCGTGCTCACGACCTCACTCAAGGGGTTGCAGCCGTGGTGGATGCTACTCATAGGGCGCACCAAATATCTTGTACATTTTAGGAACATTCCTCTGATGGCAAAGGCTTCATTTTAAGCTATGTGTCCTATATACCTATTTATATTTCCAATATGAGTATCAGTTTGCCAACAGATTAACAGCAGTGTGTGTAGAAAACTGTGTACAGTGCATAATGTTAGAGTTGTACGATAAACTGGAGACGGCATAAATGTCTCGAGCTTAAAAGGTTGATTCACTAATGGGTCAATCCACACCAAACATCCCAGCTATTTCAGCGACCATCTCAAGTGTATTAAAAAATTGTGATGATTTATTGCATTGAAAACAGTGAAACAGTAAAATATTTTCGTATCAAAAAATTTTCGGTCACGTAGTTGCCTTCTGAACTTACCGGAATGTCGTTTCCGTGTGGTTTGTGGTAAGGAAGTTTAAAAGTACTGCTCCTTGCTTCTATACCGAAATTTGTCTACATGTTAAGTACAAGTTCATGTGTAAAGTGTTTGAAGCGCAGTAATATTAGTGCAATTTCACTGCACATATGCCTCCATGACCAACAAAGTGCGTGATACGACTGGTTGGTGCGGTATGGTAGACAAAGAAATTGCTTAACAGCACAAACGACAAGAAGGAAAAGAAGAAACGAGAATGGAGCCCTGAACAAACAATCAAAGTTTATTGCAAACCAACTGCAATATATAGGAAACAGAATCTGCGCATAACCACGCACCATAAGCAGAATCGCACATACATGCACCATACGGCCTACCTTATCAACAACCGGTCATATAAGTGGACCCCAGATAACTTACTTCGCAGCAGTTAAGAAAAATTGAGAGTACGCTAACACAGCAACCACCAAGTTGTTGAATATAGAAAGCTTCACTAATCTCGTGCTCGCACCGATTTTTATATCCCCCGTGATCAAACACTTGTCAGGAATTGGCTGACAACAAGACTCATTACAAAGGTCTGCCAAGTGGCTGGGAAGGAAACATTTAGAGAGTTAGCGTGCTTCCTCAACCGATCATTCATGCATTGCCATGCTTGGCCAATGTAACCATGCCCAAAAGTAAAAAAATATCTTGTAGAGAATGGTTAAAACATATTCAACATGGCACGTAGCGTGTTTCTTAGTGCATGCTTCTTTCTTAGGTCCTTCGCTGTTGACCCTGCGACATAGCCCAGCGAGTTTATCGCGTGCGCAGAACACAACTCTTCCACCTATTTTGCCAGTGACCTTCTTTAGCCTTTGGGAAACTTCGTGTATGTAGGGAATAACAGCCTTGCTAGAATGAGGCTTTTTGAGTTAGCTGTTGCTTTGTCTCTTATCAGGCACTCTTAGTGACGTTAGCAGAGTCTCGGCAATGGAAGTTAGCTCGGGATTAGAAAAGCCTGCTTGTTGAGGGCAGTGAACTTGGAGCGAGAAACTGCACTCTATCTGGTGGTGACAAGAGCCAGTTAGAATTGCCTTTAGGCAGGATAAAGCGATGCTTCACTTGACTTGCTTAGAATGGGCGGGCGTAAAAAGAAGGTTCTTTCTTGAGCATGACTCGTTTGCCAACATACATGATCAACAAAAAAAGCATTTCTAATTCTAGCTTGTCGTAGCTTGTCGTCAGAAATAAAGTCCGACGTTATTTCTAGTTTCTTCATTTCACACCCGAAAACGTCAAATATCTCATCGGTGGTTCGTCGAGGGTCCGATTGATCAATGCGGTAAAACACTAAAAAGTCGTCAACGTAGTCGAACACTTTAATTGTACACGTGTGATCAAAGTTAGCCATGAGACTTCTTTCATACCACGCGAATTAAAAGTCACAAAGAACCGGTGCTAAACATGAGCCATTGAACACATCTGCACCGGTGAAATATTTGACATTTTTCGTCGTGAAATGAAGTAACTGGAATTAAAGTCGGAGTTTAATTCATGACGACAAGTTACGATGCCTAGATTTGGAAATGCTTTTTTGGTTGACCATGTATATTAGCGGTACGAAAATTGCAAATATAACACATTTTGGATGTGTTCTTAGAAGCATATGTGTCAGTATAATTGCAATAATATTACTGAGCTTCAAACACCTTACACAAAAACCTTTACTCAACATGTAGACCAAGTTTGGTATAGAACGTACTTTTAAAATAATTTTTTTCACAAACACCCAAACAGCATTCCGGAAAGTTCCGAAGGCAACCACGTGACCAAACATTTTTTCTCTCCGAAATATCCTACCGTTTCACTGCTTTCAAAACAGTTAATCAGCACAATATTTTTCGGAACATTTGAGATGGTCGCCAAAATGGCCGGGCGTATGGCATGAAATCACCGTAACAGCGTGTCATGAACACAGAAAAATGTCCTATGCTTATTAATCCCTTTATTTACCAAAAAATATATTGAAAGTGCCTCCTCTGAGGCACTGTATAATGCTGCTTTTTTCACAGATCTAAGGCGGCTGCACGAGCTATTGTTGTTTACATGTGCAACAGCGGCATTCATATCCAGTAGAACTCACTGTTGGGATACTTGGTGCATGTTTTCATTAAATATTAGTCAATTTTGCGCCAAAATGACGACCACACAAACGAAGAAAACACATAAACGGGATGGGCACTCATTTGCAATTGTTTATTTCTTGAGGAAACAGGCTGATATAAACCCATTTTTCGTCCACGCTTGTGCCAGCTACTCTGACCGTCCATTACCTAATCACGCTATAGGACACATGATCACTAGATACCGTGCTTCAAGTTCATACATGATGAGCGAAGTTTTGCTAACGCAATTGATGCCCCGTTTCTTTTGTGAAAGCCATTAAAAATTACTCTTGGTGTGAATCCACATGAAGTTACATGCGATCTTGAACGGGCACCGTCGTTACTCTTTCCCGTAAGGGCGTGTTCCCTCGCTCGATCATTGACCCAGTGCCTCGTCTGGCTAACATGTCTCTTTCTGCACGATAGGGGTATTTTGTAAACCACTTCAGTGGCAGACTTCGTGAATGGCCACGCATGCTTCTTTTCACAGCCTTTCATCTGCTCAGCACGATTTTCAGCGATGCACCGGCGCAACTTCACTAGTTTGTTAGGGGCACAAACACCATCAGTACTTCATGCTGACTCGCCACCTTTTTAAGGTTGTATATATGAATATATGGTGTAATATGAATATATGATACAGACAGCTGCTAGTGAGCACCCGTCCTTTCCGTGTGTTTTCTTTGTGCGGTAGTGGTTTCATCGCGAAATTTACTATTCAATTCAGGCATTCATGTCTATTTATAGCACATGTTTAATGTCTGTAGCACCATATTACATGCTATTTTCGTATTCATATTTGCATGTTCAAGAGAACAGCAGCCACGCCAATTGTGTCAATTGGATCCAATTTCCTAATATTGCACAAAACCTTTATGAAATGCCCAAGCAGCCTCAATTATTTCTCAGTATTGTTAATTTTATCAACAAACATAAAATCCATTATTCAACGTACGTTTGCGCATCACCATCCAATTGATTGATGTGTGCAGTTTAATGTCCTAAAGCCACCATTTGATTATGAGACGCATTAGGGGAGGGCTCCGAAATTTCGGCCGCCTGGAGTTCTTGTGCACCCAAATCTAAGCAAATGAGCCTGCAGTACTATCGCCTGCATGAAAAATGCAGCTGAGTACCTTGGCGAATAAACCATCAAGGCGGGGTCATCATCATTCAATATAATACAGATGCGCCCACCGTAAATATAACTTTTAATTGACTATATTCTAACCTCACAGCAAAAGAAAAGAGTAGAACGGCTTAAAAAAAAGTTCTCCCTCCCTTTCTATGACGTCCATAACGCTTTTTAAGCAGCTTTGGCCAGAGTTTTGCCAGAGCTCTGCGGAAGAGTGCTTTTTGATTTGGAAGTGGCTTCCAATACTCGCTGTCACAGAACAGAAAATATTTTTCCCTATATTAGTGTGCCATGCAGATGCCATTGAATAACGAGTACTAGTATGAGCGCTGGCCGTCTTGCAGAGTGAATTATGAGGTTTTTGCAGCCTTAAGCGACGATGAAAAAAATCGTATGCCACTTTTTTCTTTTCGCCACTCCCTTGAGTTCCTTCTTTATTAATATATGGAATTTCTGGGTCGCCTGTCAAACAGTTTGACAAGCTCGCCAAATGCTGCTGCAAGTTTTACCCCCGTATTTTAGAACGTCACTTTACTAAATGCCTCACCTAACTTGACAAAATTGATTCCAGCGCACTCTCTAGGCCGAGCAAGTCACTCAATATCAGGAATAATCTGCAGCGATTCTCGAGAAACGCAGCGTCATTTTTAGACAAGCGGTTGCGCTGTGCTCAGCCAGTTCAAGTGAAGGATGAGATTCGAGTCGAGGAGTGTTCATAAATAGGGAGGTTAGCATTGTTTGCACTGTGGGGCAGTTCAATAGTGCTTTTATTGAAATGGCTGTGCCCTCGTGTATTTTGAATGAATTAGCGGATGTCACATAATTTCTACATATATTTTTCGTTTTGTTTGATTCAGTCTAATTTGTTGTACTACTGTAAATTTGGAGCCCCACCGTGGTGGTCTAGGGGCTATGGTACTCGGCTGCTGACCCCCAGGTCGTGGGATCGAATCATGGCTGCGGTGGCTGCACTTCTGATGGAGGCAGAAATGCTGTCGGCCCGTGTGCTCAGATTTAAGTGCACGTTAAAGAACCCCAAGTGGTCAAAATTTCTGAAGCCCTTCACTACGACGTTTCTCATAACCATATGGTGGTTTCGGGACGTTAAACTGCACATATCAATCAATGCTGTAAATTTGGAATTTCTAGCTCAAAAATGCTGCGTTTGTTTTTCCTGAAACCTGCTCCAAATTTAAATTTTCTCCCTGGAAAAGCAAGATATGATTCACCAAAATATCGTTCCAGATGATACCTTGGCTGCTCCACCTCTGCTAGCTGTAAGTGGTTACTTTTTCACCCTGCTTTTGTGTGTTCATTTTATGTTCTTTGATGTTGCATTGTTTCAGGGGGACATATTATGTGATGCACTTCATATTTTACATCTTTGAATCAATTATTCTGCATGGTTAGTATCTAGTGACACTGTTAAGCTATTGTAATTTTGCCTATTATTTTCACTTCTGTATTATTGTTTCTCCAGTATTCTGAATGTCTGAACACACAAGGGTTATTGTGAAATGAAAATGCCATTTTAAGACTGTTTTGTCATTTTATTCATTAAAATACCACTAGCCTTGCATAATATGCATAAGGCATGCCACAACACATGCTAACTGTGGCGTATCAATGTGGTAATTGTAGTGTGCATTGATATATTAATTCAGTATATTGGAGAAATAAGGTGTGCTGCATTGCACTACTCTTCCTGCTGCTTGTATGCTTCACTGCACTGTACTTTTGTGCTGCATTGAAGCGTATTAAAATTAGTTCGTCAGATGACTGGGGCATTTTGCCAGGTGGTCTGCTCCGGCACTTGCAACAAACGTCTTGTCGCTAATACCACCCGTCTGTACTTCTTACCCCTCGAATGCCCCGCCGCGGTGATCTAGTGGCTAAGGTACTCGGCTGCTGACCCGCAGGTCGCATGATCAAATCCCGGCTGTGCCGGCTGCATTTCCGATGGAGGCGAAAATGTTGTAGGCCCGTGTGCTCAGATTTGCGTGCACGTTGAAGAACCCCAGGTGGTCAAAATTTCCGGAGCCCTCCACTACGGCGTCTCTCATAATCATATGGTGGCTTTGGGACGTTAAACCCCAGAAATCAATCAATCAAATCAATTACCACTTGAATGCTTAGTTCCCTTGCTGCATTGCCCTGCCGCCCACGTCACCCCTTGCGTCAATTCATTGACCTGGTCTTGTAAGTGTTCTTTCGTTATTCCTTTTTCAAGGTGCCATCTCGTTGTTTCTTAACCCCTTAACTGGCCATTTTTTTTAAATACCGGTCAAAAAGGTGCGTACATCTTATTGATGATTTCGACTTTGATGGCACTAAAAAGTAGCAAGTCGGTGTTGAAAAAATACTTTCACCACGTATTCGGTCAAAACTGCGGAATAAAGTTTATTTCTGACCAATACATACAACACCATCACCCTGCTGCTATTAAAATTTCGACATAATAATAACCAACAGTTACAGACGCCAGATCTTTCTTCACTTGTGTAGGCTAAGCAACTTGGGGGTAATTAACTCGAGAAGCTTTCGGGCAATGTGGAAAATTTCGAAACGCATAATAACGCAAAGGGGCTTCACTGGCGGGCACTCGCAATATTTTCGTCCGACACTTTTTTCATCATCACCGGATCAGCTATTCAATTCACCGTCATAACTGTCTTCACTTTGGACACAAGATGAATACAAGTACTGAAATCACCATCAGTCCAAGAAGATAACGAAAACGAATAGCTTCTTTTTCGTGCTCATAGACCAATTACGCAAGCGTGCCGACAGGATGTGGAAATAGCCGGGTGGGCGCCGGAACGCTCTCCTCTACGTCGGCAAAGGACCTCAATAAGAATGCTTTCTTTCTCTCTTTCTATTGGTCATCACCAACGCACGTTATCTTTCCATTAAAAAAACGCGCTCCTGCCGCAGGAGAAAACAAAATTATTGAGCAAGTGACTCCATCTAGTGGACTGAGCGCAATGTAAGCCGTAAGTGCGTGCTTCTCCGTCTGAACACTGGAGGGGCGTACCTATTACGCTAGAGTTACTGTGTATACTCAATACGGGAGCAGAGATGCGCATAGATCCACCGTTATGTTCAACGGCTGTGCAGTGAAGCCACTCGTCGCGCACGCAAAAGAAAAATACGGCGCGATGGTCCAGTGCGGGCGGCGAGCCACAGACTTATTCGCACACGCTGAGCATGATTGCATAGTTGCAGTGCGGCGCTATATTGCTACAGGTTGCGAAAAAGCTAGAGGTTCGTGCGCTTAGATTTAGGTGCACGTTAAGACCCCAGGTGGTCGAAATTTTCAGAGCCATCCACTGCCACATACTTATGATAAGGTGATTTTGATACGTTAAAGTAAACAATTATTCAAATGAGGTGAATTTGATTGAAAAGGTAACTCATTTGAAATAACGCCTTTGCGCCCTTTTTACAACAAACGTACGATGCACAATCCCTACCAGCAGTGGCCGATGACCGATGATTGAAAGCAGCTTCGATTCCCATCGGCTTCCATTATCATTGGCCAATGCCCGGACAGCGTGACAGAAAAGGGCGTGGCCTACAAGCAAAATATGGGCGAGATGGTAGCGTAAGCCTCGAATCTTTTTTAAAAAGTATGCGTTTCTCTTAGTTGTTGGCCCGTTTCAATAATTAGAGCCAAGGAAATGTTTTGAAAAACTCCTGTGATTTGTAACATGGAGGCCAAAGGCTTTCCTGACACATACCATGGTTGCTGGCCAATGCTCACAGAATTCGCCTGGTCATCAAGCATATTCACTTTTGCGTATTATATACTATTCGACGGAAATTTGTGGCGGGCGAATACATACAAGCAGTAAGGGAGAAAAGCGGTTATAACGGATGTGTCCGTTTCTTTGGTGCAGTTTGTCGTAAAGTCAGACGAACAGCTACCGAATAGCACGATTAATTTTGGCTGTCATTATTTCAGCTTGCACTGCTTCTATTATAGAATTCCTTTTTTATTTTCATTCAAAGGGCTAGTAGTGTACCAGCAAGGGCACAGTGTGTCGTTCAAGTTACTCACTCTTTACAGCGCACGCGCAGTTTGGCCCGTGCACAGCCCTAGTGCGCTAAAGAAAAAGAGTTCACCAAAGCATCCAGACAGGCGATTCTCACAACCTCAGAAACTGCAACGGCTGTTAGGCGCTTACGTAATAGTACAAAACTCAGCAAAAATATTTTACTATATTTAGCTCTAAGCTAGTATACCTATATGCATCGTTTATGCTCGCTTCCACTGCGCCGCCTTCTTCGAGCCAGTGCGCACCTTGCTCGCAAGTTGAATAGGTGTCACTGCTGTCACGGCCGTGCAGCTACGAGCTTTTTATTCAAGTTGAAATAGAATGTGAATAAATATCAGCAGTGCTTGCATTCGCCCTTGTTCTCTCAGTGCCATATGTGAATTGGCGGTCAAGTGTGCAGCGGCGGAAATAGCTCATGTGTTAAGAAGCGGGAGCTGCGTAGTCGTAGCTGTGGTCCTAGCTCGTCTTAGTGAGATTGCACATGGCGTAGTTTTCTTATGTTACAAGCAAAAAACTAACATATTCGAAACGCTCTTCGGTGCACTGTTCGAGCACCAATTCGATTCGGCGTATTTTTTTATTGGGTGATACACTGTTTTCGGGGAAAACTTGAAATTAACTGAAGCGGCCCGGTCTAAAGGTCAGGCGCCCAGCCACCGATGTATTCTTACGCACGGCGCGCAGTCATTTCCTGTTCGCTTCTGGTGGATTGCTTGTCGCTAATGACGAGTGCATCTCGCTAACGCGCCATGCGATTTAGAGTCGACAACAGTGTTTCACCAATTATTTCGAAATTTTAAACTTTTCCGCGTGGTCATACTTTAAAGGAAAAATAGATATGAAGGCTGGTGCCGAATGCGAGGAAGTCATGAGATCCATCTACCTTCCGAATTACGCCTGGCGCGGTTTCTTTTTTTTTTACGTAAAGCTTTGGCGCAATAAGGTTTCTTGGTATTGTTTGGTCTATTTTAGTGGAATTACACTTTTGAAAAACATGTGTTATGCGGTAATTTTAGCTTCAGCGACTTCGGGATTTCAGTGATCGATATTGAGAAAGTTGTCATTTCAGATGTCGGTGCAGTTCGATAGTTGTGGTTGGTCACTAAGTATACGCAACGCTGGCGAGCCAAGCTATTCTTGATGTAATGCATTTCTTTAGAATTTTAATTGTATAATCACGTAATTTATCCATCATGAGCTAAATGTATTATTAGTAACGTATATCTGTTGTGTTTTCTAGCGTGGAGTGAGTGCGACTCATTAAACTATTTATCAGTTACACAAAAACACGATTTTTTTCAGCTGCCAACAGGAATTATGAAGTTTACGCCAAAAAAATGCTGTTTACGATAAATGAATTGGGAAATACTTACTGTGTTTTGTGAATTTTGATAACAATTTTCTGCAACGAAGGGATAGCATTTTCCAGCCCTACAAGTACTGTGCAGATTGTGCAATAAATATTTTGAAGAACTGATGTTGTTTTTTAATGGCAAGATTGTCTTTCTGTTGGCACCACAACCACTGCATAAAGTAAAGACTTTTTGAAAGCTTTTGAACAGGTGTTCTATTTAGCAACTTTCCAATTTATGTATTACTTTCTTCGTTACAGACCAGCAATTCGTTTATAGAAAATGTCAGCACTGCTGAGTATGCCGCGCTCCATCATATTGTATCTAATGTGGTTTTAAAGAAGTACTGCTGGGCCGCTGACAACAATTTTTCATTTAAAAGCCTGCAAATGAGTTTCTGCTTGTTGAGCATTAACAGAAAACAAATAAATTGGTTTCTTGCTTTGGCTTTTTTTGGCAACACCCTCATGACTTTTTGTTGTGTAGACATCTACATGCTGCGATATCTTGGTTGCCGTTTTTTAGAGGATGTTTCACTAGGACCAGAATATCGCACATGCTGCATCACGGATGTTTGTTTCAATACTTGACCTACTGATACACTTTTTTTTAGTTTATAAATACTGCCTCTCTGAAAAAAGCTAACTTCTGCCATCTGAAGCAAGGTTGAACATAGAAACAGTTTCAGTACCGCCATATGTTCACCACTTTATTGTTGTATAATGTTATTTTCTGTTCCATCAGCTTGCCGATTTGTGGAAGCTGAGAACAAGAGCGCATAACCAATTTCATCTTTAACTGTCAGCTGCACGGCTAACCAGCAGGACTGCAAACTTTGAGCGTTGAAATAAGATAAAGCATTGAAAACAGAAGCTACACTACAACAAAACATTCGTCACTTAGGGTGCATTGACTTCCTCAGTAACGTTTTAAAGAAATGTACATGAAAAAAAAACAAGCACAATAAACAGTGCTTCTGTGCCAATGCTGCTTCCGTAATGCTATAAAAATGCCTTTCATTTTTATTTGAGACAATATATGTTCTGGAAAAGGGTGCAATGATAGATGTATTTTTACTGTTTTCTTTTCACTTTCGTATTGATCGGGTGCTCGCATGAAAATGCACTCTACTTCGGTAATAAAAATTCATCATAGTTCTGCAACTTCTAAATTCCTATCAGTGCAGGTGTCGTCATCCGCATAATCATGCAGAACCGATTAGCTTCACATCAAATGTTCTTGCTGTGTGTTTCGTTGCAAATTGGTGAAAGTGTTTGCCTAAGAGACGGATTATTGAAGAAGAAGATCTCATGATGTTTTTTTCCGATTTCGCAGATGAGATATACCTTGTTCAACAAAACTGACGCAGCTGTTTTGGACGTAAGAAAAAGATGGCTCATGTTTGCTTCAAATCAAGAGGGTGCCCCTATGCAAAGAAGGCACTCCACTACGATAGATGACTCCAAGACAAGCCCAAGCAGCACTTCAGAATCACCAAAGTTCGGAAATGATGGATAAATGGCATATTGCCTTCTATATATTATTTGTTAAATAAACCTGAAGGACGAAAAATATTTGCCTTGTTGCATATTGTGGAGGGACGGGGGCATTCAAAATCTAGAAAAAAGTAGCAGGCCATGAAATTGTAGCTAAAGAGACTAAAATCATCATGTCATAAACTGCATTGTCCAAAATGCTTGGCCCCACTGAGAAGAACATGTTTGCCTATTGCATGATATTCCAGCACACTACCAACCACGAAAACGGGTGCTTCCAATTATTTTCAAAACATGGCCTTCTTTTGCTTGGCCGACTGTAGGCTTCTCACGCTTTCCAAGCAATCCCAGATGCGGCAGCTGCATTTACGATGGAGGCGGAAATGTTGTGGGCATGTGTGCTCAGATTTCGGTGCACGTTAAAAAAACCCAGGTGGTCGACGTTTCTGGAGCCCTTCACTACAGCGTTTCTCATAATCATACGGTAGTTTTGGGACGTTAAACCCTACATATCAATCAACGCTTTCAAAGCACATACTTCCCTTGGCCTCCAATAATTTTCCGAGCGTTGAAACCTTGGACACTGATGATTTACCATGCTTGGCCCAAGACAATTTTGCTGGTAGGGAATGCTTCTGCCATAATAATTTTGTGTGCCCAGTTCATTTTCACCCCGCTAGATGGCGCCAGCTATCCAGTCTGTCCTGGTCTCACACGTGTGCGGCTTCGATGTTCTGGCCATTCTAGCTTTGGCAATGTGGCTGAAACAACGTAATTGCTATTGCTGCTCGCACTTCTGCATATTTTGGCCGGAGAACACCTACCAGCTTAAAAAAGGGAAACTGTACCTTTAGGTTGTATCAAACTAGCATGTAAGTTAGTAGCGGCGGCGTACTGAACTGCAATACCACGAGGACAGATTGCGTTGTTCAAAGAGGAAGCGGGAATCACTCTTTTTTTACAAAATGGCATCGTGCGTGGATTTTGTGCGGCGTGCTGGGGGATGCTTCGACGGCTACGTTTCTGCAGGTTCCTTTCTACGCTTGCATGCCAGCACATAATTATTACACGCAAGAAGCTGGAGAAGACGACAAAATGTGATCGTTGTTATCACGTTCCTGTAAAAGAATTGTGCCAGAAGACCTGACAGGGTCTCAACTGGTGAAGGCAAACGCAACGTGGTAGATGAAATTATTTTATTATCCTCGACCACAAGTATACACAAATAAATGGTTTGTCTCAAACTATAGAAAAACCGAACGAAACAATTGGAAAAGCGGCACAAGTGCATACAAGTGATGAAATAGATGTAAGCATGAAATAGCACGCTAATAGCTTACTGAATCATAATTTTCTTCAGCTCACGGGCCAGCTTGCTGAGAAAAAAAAGCGCATCATACGTTCACAATGGATTTGTAGGCGAAACAAGGTCCGTGTGCTTAGGTCTTAGGCGCATGTTATACAACCGCAGGTGGTCAAAATTTTCGGGGCCCTCCACTACGACGTCTTTCACGCACATCGTGTTTTCGGGACGTAAATGAAAATCATTTATTATAGCGAAAATTTGACCCTGCTGATTCATGGTAAAGCTTATCAAGACGTACCAGCATGAATATGATAGTATTGATCACGATTGGTTTCTTGCGCATGTTACAAAAGAAGCCAATCGCGATAAAAAAATCCATCGAAATTGACCGGTGTATGAATGACTGTAGTTCAGCTGAGCAAGTAATTGAATGTTTAGCTGTTTTACACTTGGTGCAGAATATCCTGCTCAGCAAACTGACTGAAAACGCGCCTCGAGCAATTAAAATTGTGCACACTAGCTGGCGATGGCACTGACTGCAACCAAGTGGGCTTAGAGAAGTGTCAGCAAGCGTGCCTAACGTGCCGCCTAGTAGTACGGCAAAGGCCTGGTCACGAATGTATTCCTGTTAGAATTGGTCCTGTACTTGTATTCAGTTGCGAATTTTTCTATAATAAAAAAACATTTGTGCAAAAGCACAAGTTATCGCTGAGCAAAATCGCTGTGTGAACAGTGTGAAAGATACTCTATGCATTTGCTGCTGATTGCTATTTGAACAGTACAGTAACAATACTCATACAAATTTCTGTAAAATAAAAAAGAAACAGAAGACAAAGCACTGTGCAAGCAGTTTGCAACAGCACTGAATATATCACTTGGTGTACTCTTTGTTGGTATTCCAGGGTTCCTGAACTTCTAGCTAAGTTGTCTCTTGCTTTAAGCATTTGTAATGCAATGGCGATGTTACTACAGTGTTCGAACTCTCAAGGGATGGACAGCATGACTGATGGGCACAGTCTCTGTCGTAGAAAGCTCCCGGAAAAGCAGAAGAATGGCACTTAGTTTAAACCTACACATGCAGGAAACTAATGAATATTTATGGTGTCAGTGAAAAACACCACGTGTAGTGCACAAATTGAATAGCAGTTACAAATTGAACTCAATACTAACCTATGACAACAAGAAGGTAAAAGAGTTTTACGAACAGGCATGGCGCTTGAAGCGTTTAAGAGCTAATCAGAAATTGAATGCAGCAACACCACGTAACTAATAATATTTACTACAGCTCAATATTCATGGAAGACTCACATGCAAGAACAGAAAAAAAGCAAGTAAATGAAGCATTATGAAACTATGCATTCGTGTTTTGGGTTAGTGAACGTGAAATCTTGAGAAAAGGTAACTCTTATGTTATGTAATGAACACCTTCAGAAAGCATGGTAGCAGGAAAGAGAACACGCTCCACAGGGGCGTCTGTGCACGAAGGCGTTTGATGTGCACTGACACCACAGACCAGAGCTAAAGGGGGGGGGGGGTGTATCGACTCCCTCCTACACCTATCTGTGCGTGGCTTAGCCGTGTCCGGAAAAAGGGGGATCCTGGGCGTTGAGCCGACGCCGGGTGACTGGACCTTCAAAAAGAAAACTGACATCAAATTTACTCATGCGAATATTTTTGCCTCAGCATGTAGCTATAGACCCCGTAGCAGCGATTCGAGACCTAAAATGCAACTGAGGGATGAATAACTATTACTTTTATTGATTTATATCGATGGGATCTAGCACTGTTCAAAAACGGGCCAGAAATCCCGCCATTTTTAACGCTAGATGGATGGATGGATGGATGGATGGATGGATGGATAGATTAAGGATAGACGGACGGATGGACGGACGGACGGACGGACAGACGGATGGATGGATGGATGGATGTAGCTGTACCCTTTAGATTGGGCAGTGCCTAGCGCCACCAAGCCGTAATACCTAATTAACCAAAAACTATAATTTCTTTTCCCTAAATATTGAGGTTGAGGGTTCGTGCTTTGCAGTGAAGGGTTTATTTTCACTCGTGCCTTGACTTTAGCCACCAAACAGATAACCTACTTCTAGGTAATTCTACCCGCTTACAGTCTATTTTGCCCTCCCTGTGCGCACCAGCAGTGGCGCTACCTCGCGGTCACCTCCAGATCATGCCACAGCTGACGACTTCTCCACAGAAAAGAGTGACGTCACGCTCAGCTGCACCGCAAATATTTCGTCTGCTAGGCGGACACATTCAGTCATGCCTTGTCACCTGCATTGCTGTCGTCGCCGTACAAAGTGTCGACTCGGGTTCAATACGATAGTCTGGAGCTTGGAATCCCCGCGGTTCGCGACGTCGCGAATTATTTTTGCTTCGCTCGACCTTTTGCAGAACAGTGATTCTGAAATGGGCGCCGTTCCAAGTAGCACTGCAGATGTGCCCGAGGATGCACGCTTCAGCCATGTTCGCTCGTGTGTCTCAGTTAGCTATATTCGTGTGCTTTGTCGTGCAAAGCATTCTGGTATACGCAGAGGGGTCAACGCAATATAGCTACCACGAATGAGCATCAGCAAATAGAATACTTTTCCTGCTGGTCAGGTTCTTTTTTGCGCCTCCAGATGGCCCCACCTATCCAGCTTCTCGCGGTTACCATGGTATTACCACTTTTACGTGGATTGCAAAGTCTACAGATGAACTAAACTTCAACGATACCTGCGTGTCACTTGTTAGCGATGATATCTGACTACACGCTCTTCCCAGTTTGACAGCTTCCGGTCGTGTTGACGTGTAAGACATACGTCATATGAAAAGACACACCGATCGCGCTTTTTCCGTGCTTCGAACTAGACGCCTGCAACTCACCTGCAACTCACAACGATTGCCCGACATGCTGATCATTCTAACCGGTGCAATGCTGATCAGACGCGATGAGGCACGGCCGGGCTAGACTGCAACTGCACGCGCTAGCCCGGCCGTGGACGAGCGAGTGCGTTTCTGCACTTCAGCGCCAGTCGGCGCCACGATAAAAACCCTCGGATCGTGCACGTCATCGCTACTAGGACATCGTCACTCAGGATTGTATTTGTGGGATCTATCACACCGCACACGTAGCACTAGTGTCGATGTCGCAGGGTAGTCTAATTTCCGTTTTTTTCTCGTTAGCTTTTCTACGCTATTTGACATCAAATTAAAATATTTTCCACGTGACGGATGCCGTTCAAATTTGGCTAACAATACGTATCCATACCAAGTGATCGAATTATGGGCACATCGATCTTGCAATTTGATGTCAGTGCTCCTTTAAGGCACCCCAGCAGAGGCAACACACCACTTTGGCCTCGGCTTCACGCAGACAGCCCCCTTCGACCAACCCACCCAGGGTAAATCGGTGGTCGCCTTTTCCGATCCACCCTCTCCTACCTTTTTATTTCCTATCTTCTTTCTTTGCTGTCCTGTCTTCTAATTATTGCAGTTGCTTCCCAGTTTTCATAGGCGGCATGGAATAACCTTGATTTCTATATCCAGCCTTGGATATATATATTGGGTAATACCAGCTATGTATAGCTGGCGTCTACAAGTGTTACCCAAGCATTGTAGCGTCCCCTTGTCGGACTCGATGGTGGTTGGCTACCGTAGCTGCTGAATCACAAAACACTTCGTGGTTACTACCTTCCCTACACTTTCTGATCGCTCTCTCAAAAGACTGCCGCCGAAGTGACATCGAGATTTTTCGCATCAAAGACAATTTCCCCCGGTATCATGCAATCCACAGCGAGCAAACCAACAAGCCAGCGAGAGGTGTCTCACCTTTCCTTTTTGCCAAACGCCTCCAAGTAAAAATATGACGAGGATATAAGATCAGCAAACTGCCAAGCGCAGATATTCCTTAGCTCTTTTGTAAGTCCCAACATGAGAACTTTGCCAGCCTTGAGAACTTCGGAGATATGCCCGTAACTGTGACAGCACACAAATCAATGAATATGGTTCGTGGTGTAGTGACTGACAATGACCTGATTACACTGACTGAGGCAGAAGTATTGGACGGATAGAAAGAGCAAAATGTGATTGATGTTAAGAGAATAAATATACGCAGGGATAACAAATGAATACCAACCAAGCACCTAAACCTTAAATTCGACCCGAGCAGGCTCCCAGAACATATTGAAACATGGTATAAATGTTCGTGTCAGAGCGTACATACCTAATTCCAGACGGTGTTTCCGGTGCCAGAGTTATGGCAGCGGATCTTTTAGTTGCCGAGGACGGCCAACGTGCGCAGAATATGGTGGGTATGAACACTCATCTGATGACTGTCACAACACACCGAACTGTGCGAACTTCTATGGTGAACACCCTTCCTACTCCTGATCATGCTTTACATGGAAAAAGAAACAAAAACTCTATAACTTTCAAATTAGAAAAATATGTCATTCAAGGAAAAACGAAGTGGTTCTCACTAGTACACTGCACTACATATGTTGATGTGACACGCGAGGGGGCAGTGTCACAATGGCCAGTGGCTTCCGCTCAGACCTCACGCATGAATGTAGCGGCTAATCCACTAGCCCTCCAGGCGGATGCAGTACCTGCTGCTGCTGTGCCTTCAGCTAAAAACCAACAGCGTAGCGGCTCAGTGGCCTCCGTGACCTCTTCTCGCGAGTCGACGCTCAAACAACAGTCTGCGCACACAGTGTGTTCATTCAGTGTTTCCTGCGAGGCAATGAATCAATCACCAGTCACCTCGACACCGGCAGTTTTGCAGGAGGGCACTGCTCCCTTGAGTATGCTGCTAGAAACAAACAACGTATAAGAGCTCCTCCAAAAGAAGGTCTGTCGTGAAACAAATCCTAATATACAGAGCACTTTCCCCTTTTCAGTAATAATGGCTGCAGAGATCCTGCAGCGGAATGTTAGAGGTGGAAACACACCTACAGCCAAAAAAACTACAAGATTTTTAAATTAATATGGCACTTTTCGTAAGGACCATAGCAACCGCCTTGCCTTGTCAGGTGGGGTAGCTATCATTGCAGTAATGTCCATTGCAAGCAAGCAGTTACCACTTCAAGCTTCCCTGGAGAAAGTGGCTATTCGCGTCATCTTACTCAATAGAACCTTACCTATCTGCTCTCTATATATCCCCCGGATCAAGTGCTTAGCAGGGGTGAATTTGAAGGCCTTGTTAACCAGGTTCAAGGGCCAATATTTTAGCTTGTAGTTTCCATGCAAACAACTTTGTCTGGGGAGACCCTCAGTGTGATGCACGGCGCTGCTTGATAGAGCGGCATCTCTTGAACTCTGACACATGCCTTCTAAACAAAAAACAACCAACATATTACAGCACAACACAGAATATTTATTCTGCGATAGACTTGACATTGTGCTCAGCCACTTTTTTACGCTGTCTAGATCGGGAGGTGGTTTAAAACCCATACGGCAGTGACGACTTCCCTATCTACCTCAAGACCACAGAGGAGCATTCTATACCACATAACCCTCAGTAGAAATTAGCATGCGCAGATTGGGAAAAGTTCTCTCATATAACTTGTATACCTAGGAATACTTTTATTCAATTTAACATTAACGATGCGATTGCACATTTTACCGCTTTTATAACTGATGCTGCGCTAGAGTGTATTCCCATGACAAACGAGGCCGAAAAAAGCGTGTTCTATGGTAAAACGACCAGTGCAGAAATGCACGGGATAGCAAAATAAGGCATGGCGTTTGCTGCACCAGCGTCCGACGTCAGAAAATCTTAAAAACTTTAAACAAGTAAAAACCGGGGGCAGGCGCACTCATCGTAGTGCTAAAAGAGATTGCTGGGTGAACTATCTCTTGAGTATAAACTTATAAACACAATATTTAAAAGTGTGGAAGAGGCTAAGAAAACTATCAGATAAGCAGTTCAACGCTCTAACTTTTGTTGGCAATCAAGGCAACAGCCTTGAAAACCTGGCAGATGCGCTTGGTTAACATTTCGAGCATGTGTCTAGCTCTTGAAACTACGAAGCAAGTTTCTGTAAATACAAGAAAACAGCAGAAAAGAAACCACTGAGACATAAGGCTAATAGAAATGAACAGTACAATTGTCCCTCTTGCATGGCTGAGTTTATAGTTTCTTTGAACTCTTGTCACAACTCTTCTCTGGGTGCCAATAAGATCAAGTACACAATCCTAAAACATCTACAACCCGATGCGCAAATGGTGCTTTTGAGTCTCTATAACAAGATCTGTACCGCGGGATGTTTTCCTTTACCATGGAAAGAGGCTAGTGTAATCCCCGTTCTTAAGCAGGGCGTAGAACCATTTTTTCCAGCAAGTTACCGGCCAATAGCCCTGACAAGCAGTCTTTGTAAGCTATTCAAAGAGATGATAAGCCGCTGGCTCTTGTCCTTTCTCGAAACTAATGGATCACTTAAAATGTATCAGTGCGGTTTCCGACAGGGCCGCTCCGCAACCAAGCATCTCGTGCGTAAAGAGGCCTTCATTCGGGATGCCTACATCTACAAGCAATTTTTTCTCTGTGTGTTTCTTGATATGGAGAACGCATATGACACTACTTGGTGATTAGAAATGTTGCGAGACTTCTCAGTATTTGGTATTCGAGGCAACATGTTAAGCGTAATAGAAAGCTACCTATTGATCGCACCTTCTGCGTCAGAATAGGCAATGCTCTGTCTAAACCATTTATCCAAGAGACTGGTGTACCACAGGGCGGAGTACTAAGCTGTAACCTTTTCATAGTAAAAATTACCTCTCTACGGTGATCTCTTCCAAGGACCATGTTTTATTCAGTGTACGTTGATTTGGTTCTGATAGGCTTCAGATCCTGCAATATTGCAGTATGTGAGCGGCAAATGCAGTTAGGCCTCAATAAGCTGTTAACCTGGGTCAATAAAATTGATTCAAATTAAACCACCAGAAAAGCTTCTGCGTTCTTTTTTTCAAAGAAGAGAGGCCCAATTCGTACCCTTGACGTTCATATACAAGGCCAGTACATCTCCTAGAACAAAGAACAAAAATTTTAGGTGTGATCTTAGACTGAAAGCTGGCTTTTGTTTCCCACATAAAATGCCTGAAAAACAAATGTCCTAAAACCATGAATATTCTTAAAATACTGTCACACAGGACACGAGGCAGCGTTAGAGAATGCCTAATAAAACTTTACAAAAGCCTCATTACACACGCTTAGACTATAGCTTTGTGACTTACGATTCTGCCGCTCCAATTGCATTGAAAATGCTCGATCCAGATCATAATCTTGGTATCCGGCTGGCTACTGGAGCATTCAGGACAAGTCCAGTAGAGAACCTCTCCGTGGAATGTGACGAATGGTCGCTCCACTTGCACAGGTCATATTTAGGCCTTATGTACTTGCTTAAAAAACTATCCGATCCACAGCATTCCACTTACACCACTCAAATTCACGTGTGCTCAGCCACACTGTATGCACACCGACTTGCAGTGCAACAGCCGTTTTCATTACGGGTGGAAAACCTATGTAAAGAAATAAATGACCCCTTTCAGCATAGTTTACTGCCCCCTGCGAGGCTGTTTCCACCATAACAGTGGCAGGTATTAGAGTGTGACACGTATTTTGTACGTGTAACACTCGCCCAAGAAAGTACGCCCCAAAAACACACATTCAAATGCACTACCGAGAACTGAAGTTTATGTACTCATGCCCTGAATTTACCACCAACGTTTCAAAATAAAATGCGGATGTGTCCTATGCCGCTGTGGGTCCGTCGTTATCCGAATGACAGAGGTTGCACCCAGAGAAGAGTATTTTTACAGCTGATGCATATGAACTTCTTTCTGCCGTTATTATGAGGCTCCAAAAGGCAGTTATCTATAAAGACTCGCTAAGTGTTGTCAAAGTTTTGAAATCACTAACAGCAGACAAAAATCCAATTCTTGTCGGACTCTTTTCAGCTCTGTGCAAAGCATACTTAGCAGAGCAACATGTAATAATATGCTAAGTTCCTGGCCTAAGGGGCATTGAAGGCAATGTGATTGCTGGCAGAATGGCTACTACCAAAGGAACGGAATCTAGAAACCTTTTTATAGGTCTTTCTGCCTTAGATCTTAAAACATTTGCGCATAAAAAGGTGAGAAAATACTGGCAACCATTGTGGGATACTGGGGCTTCGAACAAACTTCACCTAATCAAATCACAGATAGAAAAATGGCCTCCTTGTAGTAAAGTGCGATGCACTGAGGTCCCACTCAGCCGACTAAGAATAGGCCAGACATACGATATGCACACCCACCTGCTCCTTGGCAATAAACCTCTTATCTGTGGTGAGTGTGGCGAGACACTAACAGTCCTTTACACATTATTGGAAAGCCGGAGACTTGACACACTAAAAAAAGTACTTTCCGCTGGCGTATAAGCAGAATATACCATGACGCCCAGTGCTATTCCCTGGGTCAGACCCATTATTCACAACAGGCTTGATTTAAGCTTTTTAAATGAATCTCAAAAATTGCGTGTTATTGCCCCAACAGCGCTTAGCTCAACCTCTCAGGAGAGGCTGCTGCTGCAGTAGGTTTAGGAGGTGCATGTCTCAAAGCCCTGGAGGTAAAGCAAGGGCCCTGTTGAGGCATTATTGCCATTTTCACAAAACCCCATCACAATTTTTAATCTCTTGTCCACTACCTCTAATCTATTTTAAACTCCTACCGCTTCGTAATGTAGCTCATCGCCCACTCCAGTACATGCACCAAACTTCCATTTGTTGTATATATCTCTTTAAGGTCTTTTTACAGCCACGATATCCTTAAACACATCATTACTTTTGATTCATTGACCTTACAACATTAATTGACATGGCGCTTCTTGGTCAGCCTTGGTTAAGAAGAATAAGAGCACACTGAATACACATACACAAAGAAAGGACACACACACGTGTGTGTGGGTGTGTCCTTTCTTTGTGTGTTCGTATTCAGTGCGCTCTTGCCCTTCTTAAACATGGAATACCAACATGCCCACATTTCCACCTTGGTGCCAGCCTTAACCCTTGCGCCACAAAACCCCACTACATCATCAAAGAAGACACGGAAAATTGTTAGTGAACAGACAAAAGGCGAGAAAGACTTGTGTTATGCCGGAACTCCAGCATGATGCAAACTATAGAGGTAGTGGGCACAGGTTAAAAAGGTCGAAGACTGCACGCAACCTGAAGAGAACATGAATGAAAAAAACTAGGCACCCTCAATGCAGTTTGCATAAAAATAGGAATGCAGGAGTTGCATTAGGAACAAAATCCGATACATCAAAAGAAAAAGTGTCTATGAAAAAAAGCGTTTGATACAGCCAAGCAATGAAATCTTGTTGCTAGTAAGTGTGTTCATCACATTGAAGGAGTATACAACGTGCTAAGCTATATAAAGACAAAAGCACACAACATGAACAGGTGCAAAATTTCTGCAACCATTGAAGCAGTTTCGGAAGTATATAGCACTAATGTGAAAAATAAGTAGGCTTTTTTCAAACCACTGACGACAGCAATAACAGAATAAAGTGCTGTACCTCAAGAGATGAAGAAACCATGCACCAAAAAGGGATGAACCAAAATGCATACAGGAAAGGGTAAGAGGGCAACTAAATTAGTTGTAGTGAAGTTGGCATCTAACATTTACTAAAACCCAAGCCAATGCACTTATTAAAGTCCTGGTCACCGAAATCTTTTAACAGTCTTCTCTGCGCATTGAAGTGGAGGGGTAAATGTAGTAAATATCCCCCTTCCCCACCAGAAAGGAAACATTGTACATGCCTGTGCAAACAAGGATCAGCTGGAGCTGAATTGGATACCAAGACATTTGATGTCATTAAATTGCACATTTTGACCTCTAATTGCTATACTGATCTTGGCTGGGACTAAGTGCCGTGTCAGTGTATAAGCTTCAGATTTGCAGCAACTGTGCAGAGACACAGACCGCACCTGCGTAAGAGAAAATAAAAATAAGCAGTTGTTTACTCGTAAATAACAGTAGTTAATGGTTTCAGTGTATGCACTGGCACCAGCATTGTCGTAGCACAAAGCAAGCAGTGTAAAAAAAGCAGCACCCATACCAAGTAGGCTCCACTTTGCAAAGCGAATACTTAAAGAGGATTCGACAAAAGCTTAAATAACATTGGGTACCTGATATCTCAGATTTTCTTTTTCTGCTTATGTAATGCCCGGGTAACCGAAAAGCTAAAAATTAGAATTATTTTTCTAATAAAGTTTTTTAACCAAGAAGAGACAGGGAATCATTGCCAGGTGACGTTAGCCATTTCACGAAAAGTGCATTTTCGTAAATTTATGATAATGCTAACAGTGATGGAAGCTATATTAAAAATATCATGTTATTAGCAAAATTAAAAATAATAAAGAGATCCATGAAGAAAACTTCTTCAAATAAATTTCTAAGCAATCAAAGAAAGTATTTTTAACATTCTCAAAAAACGCCTAGTTTATAAAACTCGCTCGTTTCGGGGGCACAAATTCAGCTTTTTTGAACTTCTTAACTAGATCATGTTTACAGTGCTGGTAGTGCCTATTTGGGGTAATTGTAGTCTGCATTTTCCTTTGTCTAATAATTTTCAAAGGAGTGAAAAAAACCTACTCTCAATTATGCTCGAACTTTTTTAAACTGCGCTAACAAAGTCTAGAAAAGCATGTTGCATCAATCTGACCAGAACAAATTTACAAACTTTCATACATTGTGTTTCCATAGCGTCTAGCATGAGTCACGTCTTTTTAGGAATGAAAATACAATAATGCATTTTGCTCCTATTTTACAAAGTAGCAGCACAGAGGTATTTGCTGTGAGTAAAATGTTCCTTAAAAACGACTTTTTGAATGAAATGCAATTTGTGTGGTTCGTGGCTTGCCTTGCGTTCGCTACCAATGAGTCCAAAGGAAGCCCGTGCAGGCATACTCTCCTTTCTTTCCTGTTGTTCAGCTTGAACCAACTTTGTTCCTTGGCTTTCCTAATGTGTGGCACCTGCCTTTGTAAGAAAGAAGATATTTCCGATAGATAGCTCGCATCGCTGACACCATGCCCACTTTTCGTAAAATGGCACTGGCCAGCTGACGATGCTTCAATTTTTCGTTTGTTGGCAAAATTGTTGGCTTGAATACAAAATGCGCCTTTGAGCTGTTCGTTCAACGGGCAATATATAAAAAAATACACCAAGAAAATCTGAAATTACTTTACCGCAATTTTCTATCTTTTATGGAATTGCCCTTGAAGAACTGAGTGCATTTATAGATTTCCGGATTCTGCAAAGTGAATCATTGCTTATTGCCACCTGACCAGGCGGCATACCCCTTCTTTTTTTTATTGCTGCAATTGAGGAGCCAATTTCACCGAAACGTGCTAGTCGCCCCGCCACACTCCGCACAGCAAGTTTTAGTCATAAAGCACAATTCAAATGACTATGAACGAGTGCTCATTTGGAAAGTATAACTTGAAGTACGCTCATTTGGAAAGTAGAACTTGAAGTACGGAGGAAGATTATATTCAGCAATGCAGCTATGAACTGTGAGAAACGGCCCACTCTTCCGAAATACAGCGTGTCTTTTTTATGGTCATACGACACATGCAGCCAGTGCCTTAGAAACAAAAAAACGGGATACATTCAGGTATGACCACCAGAAGGCCTTCAGATTTTGTAGCCTTTCATTCTGGCGATCTTGGTTGTCTTAGATCACCACGCAACACTCCAGGTTCCTACGACAAAACAACGAAAAGACAGGAATTCAGCATTATAAAAAAGTCAACTCTGCATCTTGCCTATTCTGTAGTGAATACAAAATCCACTAGAGGCGCACAAAAGCAAGTCACTTTGAAGGTAGTCCGACCCAGACAATGTCCGACCCAGACAATGTCCGACCCAGACATTGTCCGACCCAGACAATGAGTGAAACAACATTGTGTGATACTGTAAGTGCATTATGTATATGGATAACTGAAGCACATAAGAACCCGAGCGAAATGAATGCATGACAAAAGGTGGGCAAATGATAAGAAAACATGTACAATATAAAAAATAATGAAGCCACATACTTCAAACACACTAGAATTTGATAGGACATCTCACTCTCCCACCTATGGCTGTGAACTGGTGATACTGTAAATGCATTCTATATTGGGACTACAGAAGCACATAAGAACCCCAACAAAATGCAACCATGACAGAAGCTGAGCAAATGCTAAAAAACAAGCACTACCTGAACATAATGGAGTCGAATACTTCAAGTACACTAGAAATTGGACGGGATATTTCAGTTTTCCAACTATGGTTGTCCCACTATTTTTTGAAGTTTTCTTTTCGCAGCTGATTTTAATGCCTTAGCTCTGCTTAACTCTCTCTTTCAGGAACCACAGTATCCTAATTCATACATATATTTGCAGAAGGAGTTTATTGCAGTCTCCCCAGGAGAATGGCCCTTCGGCGATCTCCAGTGCCAGTTCAAGAAGTTTGCGAGATACTCCTACAAGGTGTGCAAGAGCACCTATTTGTACATTCAATACGTCATCCAGTTTATGAACAAAAGAGAGTGCTGCCTGAGTTGGCACAGTGAGATGTCCTAGTGGCTTACCCTTAATATCCACAGCACGAAACATGTATACCTGACCCTCCGAGGACAGTTATTGGCTGCTATCTTTCAGCAGTACTATACCTTTCTCACACGCCTTTCTATTCAGAAAGGTGTGTACCAAACAGCCTGACACATAAAAAACTATATTTCCCTCAAGTACATCAACTGATTTATCTCCAGACAAAGGGGCTCTAATGTCTTCAAGGCTTTCTGCTGTGTTCTGCAAGAGATCTTGTTGCACAAATCTGAATCGCGCACAATATGATCGATATAGTGACAGATTTCTCAGCTCACTTAGAAGAGCTGCTTTGTTCTCCTCGCAATTACTGCGGTCTCAAAGTTTGAAAAGTTTTCCCAAGATTATATGCTTCAGGCCAGAAGCAAACTAATATGTGTTAGGAGTTTCACTGCACCCATGCTGCTGGCGAACAATGCCAAACATATTTTTTAAGACATCCTGGTTAAAACTCCGTGTTAACAAGAATTCAAAAGTAAATGATTCGTGAAGGTTTGACCACAGCATTATTACAGCCTTGATCGTTATTTGTCAGCCCTGTTTGGTTCGTGGTTGCTGTAGTGCATTGAATTTGCATGAATTTATCCCCAAAAGACAGTATTTGAGGAAATTTATATGCTCAGTTTGTTTACCGATAGAACGCCTCAACTTCCTTTTTTCAATTTTGACACACGAGCTATTCAAGGAGTCGAATATCTGGTCCATTCTTTTGACGTATTCTGCAGTTTTCGTGGCCTGTGGTGGAAGAACTGTAAAAGCTGCAAAGGTTCCACAGCTAAACAAACGCCGTTGCTCGAAACTTGTGCAATGAACTTCACTTCCATATTCCCAAAGGGGCTCTCGTATATAAGTTTATCAGTCAACTTTGGGACATACTTCAACCTCAAGTGGTGGCTAGATTCATATAATGTTCTTATGTGCTTGCAAGATACATAATCTTCACCTATTTTAATGTCGTGTTTGCACGTGCTTTTCTTGTGCATTTTAGCAAGTGAGGTACATAAAAAATAAAGTACACTTTTCTGCTATCCGCATTAAAATGGCCTATCGGAACTCACACCAATGTATTTGCAACCACACGACTACTCCCCCTTTGGTCACATATCACTGCTTTTACAGAGAGGTTGCATGATTTTAGGTTCCTGATTTGCTGCTTGAGCAAAAAAAGAAGAGGTCCCGAACAAACTGTCCCATCTCCAGTTGAAAAGGCTACTGGTTGAACCTACTTTTTGGCTATTCCTCGAACCAGCACGAGCACAGCAGTATTTGCTACACCGCATTCCCTCTCTCTTCGATTGTCAACGTACCCATGGTTAACATTTTCTTTGGGGTCATACTGAAAGTTCCTTTTCAATGAAATTTCATCGAATAATTGCAACAAGTTTTTTCGATTAACGGCCAGTATTTAGTTTATTGATTAATTATATTGAGTATAGAAAACAACAAACCAGGTCTAATAGTAACGACAGATAGCTATGTTCTCAGCGTTCTCACAGTATGAAGGCTTAAAAATTTGGAAAGACATCTATGTGCCTGCGGACTTGAGAAGTTGGAATTTAGGACAAACTTCCTAAATAGGAAGGGGGAACGCCTTTCATGTTTATGAGGGGTCCAAAGTTCACTTGCGCTTTTTGGAGCTCTAAGAAGACCTTGCTAAGGTATTGTCAGCTTCAGCAATGAACTGTGCATGCGAGACAGTATGCTTCATAGGCCTTTTTGTTCTGAAGATAACTCGACGAAGCCTCATGATCATGTTGCGGTAGTTCTGTAGCTTCTGCTTCGTATCGGTAGTTCTGCTTCTGCTTCGTATCGGTAGTTGCGGTAGTTCTGTAGGTTCTGCTTTGGGTCCGCGTTTTCCGGACTCTGATCCTGGCTGCTCTTGGTGTGCCTAGAAAATAGATGGCAAAAGCAATGTATTGCAAATGCAAAAAAAATAGCAGACATTATTATTACTGTTCTGTGTCAGCACGGAAAGTGCAAACTTACTCTCTACGGGTGTGGTGCCCGCAAACTGCTGTCCTGTAGGTTCTCAGGAGGCTGTTTCAAAGGACGTTGATGCCTCGGATAGCACTATAAGGAGAGAGCCAATAGACTATAATTGGCATTAACATAAGCAAGAGCAAGATTCTCAGCCCCGCAGGGGCGTCTGCGCATGCAGGCGGTCGGTGTATAGTGACATCACGGACCCGAAGTAACGGCGTGGTTTAGATTCGCTCTTGCGCCTTGCTGTGTGTGGCATTGTCGTGTCCGGGGAAAAGGGAATCCTGGGGGCTGAGTCGGCGCCGGGTTATTGGACCTTTAGAGCCCCCCGGCAGAGGCAACACACCCCTTTGGCCCCGGGTTCACGTAGACGGCACCCTTGAGCTGACGACCCACCCAGGAGAAATTGGCAGTCGCCTTTTCCTATCTCTGCCTCCCTACATCTTCGTCTTTATCTCCCACTTTTTATCTGTCCTTTCGTCTTCTCTTTTTTCAAAAAGTCGCTACAGGATATCTCATGCTCCGTGTTGGACCATATTTGCCAAACCCGAGACGTTGCTTTAAGTGCCAACGATTTGGTCATGCTTCCCAAAGCTGTCAACGGCAGCTCATAAGCTCAAGGTGCGCCACCACAGGGCACTCTGCTAATGACTGTAAGTCTGAGGCTGAGACACATTGCGCGAACTGTGATGGTGAACATCCCGCTTATTCTCGCCTATGCGCAGCCTGAAAAAGAGAAAAAAATTCTCACAATTAAATTTCTAGAAAATCTCAGTTTCAGGGAAGCCCGACAGCGCGCAACGCACACTTTTCTACAGAAGTCATTCCCAAGGGGGGTCAGCACCACTACGCAAGCAGACCCTACTGAAGAATCAGCCCTGGCTGCTCCGCCCTCTTTGAGCACAGCCTTACCAAAGGCCCCTGTGAGCCCTGGCAGCAGCCAGGGCAACACACAAACTAAAGAGGTCCCCTTGACCTCTGGGCCGTTGGTAGCGAAGGCTTTGTCCGCGAAGACAAAGCCTACCCCAAGCTGTCTCGCGCCTCTCCAGAGGCGATGAAAACCACTGACCCACCGACGCAGACTGCACCGAAAGAGTGGTGAGAGCCCCTTGACCGCTCCAAGAAAGAAAAAAAAATCCAATTACAGGGCCCCCTAAAGGCTCTGTAAACTACGTAACTTCCATTCCGTACACAGCACTGCTTTACACCCAATATAAGAACACAAATTATACAATGGAACATCAGAGAACTGCTTAGAAACCTCTACGATGTCCAAGAACTTTTACACAAACACTCACCAAAAGTGCTGTGAGTACAAGAAACACACTTGAAAACAAAACACACGGATTTCCTTAGAGACCACATCATCTTCCGCAAAGGTCGAGATGATGGAATCGCATTATCAGGTGGCGTTGCTATTATAATAAACAAATGCATAGCGCGTCAAGATTTGCAGATACATACGGCCCTCGAAGCAGTGGCCATTTGTGCTGTTTTCTTAGGGAAACTTGTTCCCATTCGCTCAGTGTACGTATCTCCTCATTATCAAGTGCAGAAACAAGAACTTCAGTCTTTATGGATCAACTATCTGAACCATATATCGTCCTTGGCGATTCCTATGCCCACAGCCTTTTGTGGGGCGTCTCGAGGAGTGATGCAAGAGGCCGCTTGATTGAGAACTTTATTCGTTCCTAAGATGCATGCATTTTAAATAAGAAAGAAGCGCCATTTTTTAGCCTGGCAAAAAAAACGTAATCATGCATTGATCTTAGCATTGTTTTTTCTACACTTTTCCTGATTTTACTTGGTATGTTATTAAAAACACCTATGGGAGTGATAAATTTCCCATATATCTGAAGACGCAATGAGAAAATGAATTTCTACCTCAGGCTCCAACTTAAAAGGTAGACAGAGCAGATTGGGACAAGTACCAGAGTCTTAGTACTATAACGTAGGCCGAGATTTCCTCTCTGGAAATCAACTCTTCCGCTTTGTGTTTCACTGCTTTTATTATTGACGCTGCTTCAATATGTAACCCCTAGATAAGTTGTGGTCCCTGCAGACGTCGTGTCCCGTGGTGGAATGACGACTGCACGAATGCTCGCAAAAAGCGGAATAAAGCGTAGGGTCTATTGCGTGACTATTCAACTGCAGAGAATCTGATCAGTTTCAAACAAGTAAACCACAAGGGCGAAGGAAACGCCAAAAGGCTAAGAGAGAAAGCTATCAGAAGTTCTTGTCAGGCATTAATTTCTATGCTGATGAAGTTAAGGTCTGGAACAGAGTGAATACGATTAGAGGCCGAAAGACACACTCACTCCCACTAGTAGACACAAAGGGTAACAGTCTTGACGATCAAGCAGACTACCTGGGACCACACTTTGAACACGTGTCCAGCTCATCGTATTATTCTGATACATTCAAACGATACAAAGAGCGAGTAGAAAGGCAAAAACTTGAACGTAAATGTGAAAAAAATGAGCCAAACAACAGATCTTCCCGACTAGCTGTTGATTTGTTGCAGCGCTAAACTACGGCAACAAATCAGCCCCAGGCTCTGACCGTGTTATATATCAGATGCTTAAACACTTACTTCAAGAAACATATAAAACTCTCCTCTGCATGTATAACTCGATAAGGGCTTCTGGCGAGATTTCCTCTGCGTGGAAAGAGGCCATAGTAATACCTATCCTTAAACAGGGCAAAGATACATCTTCCGTATCGAGGTACAGACCTATTGCTTTCACTGGCTGCCTCTGCGAATTATTTGAAAAGATGATAAATTGCCGATTATTACATTTTTTTAGAATCAAAGAAACTCCTCGACCAATATTAGTGGCGATTCCGAGAGGGTCAGTTCACCACAGACCATTTCATCCGCATAGAGGCGCAAATATGCGAATCTTTCATTTATAAGCAGTTTTTCCTATCTCTCTTCCTTGACATTGACCAGGCATATGATACAACTTGGCGTTTTGAAATATTGAGAGACCTCACACATTTAGGTATACGAGGTAATATGCTTAGTGTAATCGAAAACTATCTGTCCAATCGCACATTTCGTGTTCGAGTGGGCAATGCGTTGTCACGACCGTTCGTGCAAGAAACGGGAGTACCCCATGGTGGTGTCCTAGGCTGTACTCTCTTTGGGGTCAAAATGAACTCCCTGCGATGGTGCATCCCGCGTAACATCTTTTCTTCAGCATCCGTTGATGATCTACAAATAGGTTTTAAATCCTGTTATCTCTCGCCATGAGAGCGACAGGTTCAGCCCTGTGTTAACAAGGTCTGTAAATGGGCAGATGAGAACGGTTTCAGTCTGCTAAAGAGCTCTTGTGTTTTGTTTTCTAGGAAGAAAGGCCTCTGCTCTGATCCCCATATAGAGTTGCAGGGTGAGCTTGTAGCTGCCAAGAGTGAAAAAAAAATTTAGGCAAAATTCTAGACACGCAGCTCATGTTTATACGACACGTTAGGTACAGTAAGGAAAAATGCATGAAAACAATGAACATCCAAAACGTGCTGTCTCGCACAACTTAGGGCAGCGGCATAAAATGTCTGATGAGCCTCTATAAAAGCCTTATCCGCACGCGTCTAGACTATGGGGCGATAGTGTACCAGTACACATCACCAAAGGCATTGAAAATGCGGGACTCTGTCCACCATCTAGGCATTCGCCTTTCTATGGAAGCTTTTCGTACAAGCCCCGCGGAAAGCCTTTACGCAGACTCAGATAAATGGTCGCTACATATACAAAGATTGTACCTGTCTTTTACACATTTTTTGAAAATAACCGCAAGGACCGACCACCCTACTTACTCTGCTGTAAATGACACATCCAGCTCCCAGCTCTTTCAAACCCGACTCACATTGCAACAGCCCTTCTCGCTGCGTGTTCGAGCACTACCTGTGGACACGGGCGTCCCATTGCTCGAACACTGCGCAATGGCTTCTACTACATTCGCCCCACCATGGCAACGACAGGTTATAAATTGTGACACATCTTTCGCGATTGTGACAAAGTATGCCCCACCCCTACAGATTCAGATATACTTCTGCGAATCGGCACACAAATATACCTATCCTGAATTTTTCACTGATGCATTAAAGACTCGCGCGGGCGTGTCCTACGCAGCGGTGGGCCTATCTTTTTCGGATATCGGTACCCTCCACCCTCACACAAGCACTTTTACAGCTGAAGCTTACGCAACACTGGCGGCAGCAAAACACAGTAAAAATCAGAAATAAGTAATGCAGTCATATACGCGGATACATTAAGCGTTGTAAAAACTTTAAATGCTATCGAAAAGTACAAAAATCCTGTCATTGTTTCACTATAATCTCTCCTTTGTGCCATTTACGCATCGAAACAGCGTGTAGTAGTATGTCGGGTGCCAGGACACCATGAAGTTGAGGGAAACGTACCAGCGGATAAGCTTGCAACATCGGTCCATGCAAACACTCCGCAGTCATCTGTAGCCATCTGTAGCCGTAATGGACTTGAAACCATTTTTGAGAAAAAAAAGCTGAGGGATTATTGGCAGCGTACATGGGACGGACAACAACATAATGAATTACATTTATTCAAGCCTTACCTTGGTGACTGCACACCAACATCACAAACACGCCATACAGAAGTAGCACTTTGTCGGTTACGGATCAAACATACATACAGTACACGCTCACACCTTCTTACCGGTGGCGATCCACCATTGTGTAAGAATGTGGCGAACCTCTTAGTGTCCTAAATATTTTGATACAGTGCAGTGAATTAGATCCCATTCGAAAAAAGCATTTTATAACATCATCCTACCGAGAACAAATGCCTCTTCACCTGGCGATGTTCATCGGTAGAGATCCCCTTTTCGAACATCACTCATTATTTGCATTTTTAAAAGATGTTCGCAACTTCCATGTGATCTACCCACGCAATCTGTAGAACAACCTATCACAAGAGGTTGTTCCTGCCGTACAAACATTACAAAGCACATGTTTCGCGGCCCTTGGAGACAAGGACGCCGGAGAGACATTCGTGCTCTATAATCTTTTCATAGCTTTATCATCGGAACCAACGACCACAAGTTTTCACTGTACACATTTCATGTGACTGTCATAATTTTATTCCCTATACGTTTACCCGCCTTTAGGGTGAGAAATTTTTGACGCTTGTGAGGCCCTTTGTGAGGCCCTTTTGCAGCCACTCATCATACCCATAGCCCAAATCTTTTGTCGCATGTGCTGGCAATTTTTGGCCATAACGTGGCCCTTGCGCCAAGAAACACTATATATCATCATCAGCAGCAAGATTCTCACAAGAAATACTGTGTGAAGAGAAGCAAATACAACATGAAACTCCGAGTCCATGAAAACATGAACCTTTGGACCTAGTTCATTTGGCTCGGGAGAGTCTGGTAGTTCTGGAGGAACTGCATTAAAAGAGGAGGCAGGTCAGATTGCGCACCTGCTCTAGCAGCTGTATAATAATGATAGAATCACTCTATAGTTAAGCGAGCAAGTCGTGGAACTTACGAGGCGCACAAATTCTCGACGTGGATGGCTGGCACCGGTAATATGGCGAATCTGGGAGCCCTAAAAACATAGGGAAGGCAGGCAGCATTGTATAACAGCTCGATGCAGCAACAAAATGATGAGGGGATTATATCCATACTTCAGCAAGCAAAGCATGTGACTTATCACGCGTGAAAATTTTCCACGTGGACATCTGGGACTGGTAGTCTGGCACTTGTGGGAGCCCTAGAAACAGAAAGGAGGCAGGCTGCATTGTGTAGCTACTCAATGCAGCAACAAAATGGTGGGAGAATCTTGCCATATTTAAACTAGCTAGGCGAGGAACTACCCATGGGTGGAAACCCTCTACTTTGAAGGCTGGGACTGGTAGTCTGGCACTTGTAGGAGGCCTAGAAATAGAGAGGAGGCTGGCCTCACTGTGTAACTGCTCAATGCAGCAACCAAATTGTGAGAGAATCTTGCCCATAATTAAGCAAGCAATGCATTCAACTTACAAGGCGTCGAAATCCTTGGCGTAGACCGCTGGGACTGGTAATCTGACACTTGCGGGAGCCCTAAAAACAGAGAGGAGGCAGGCCGCATTGCTTAATTATTTGATGCAGCAAGAATACGATGAGAAAGGCTTAAGTGTGGAAGGCATAGAAATTACCAGGCGTGAAAATCATCAACGTCAACGGCTGGGACTGGTAGTCTAGCACTTGTAAGAGCTCTAGAAACACAGAGGAGGCAGGCCGCCATGTGCAACTACTCTATGCATTAACAACAAGATGAGAGAGCCTTAAGTGAGCAAGGCATAGAAAATACCAGGCACGCGGGGCTGGGAGCTTGGGTAGTCGGGCAGTTGTGGTTGCTCTAGTGAAATAAACTGGCATGTTAACTTTGCATGAATTTATGCACAAAAAGATCTCAGTGCATAATTGGGGAGTCCTATTGAAATGATCTATTTACTGGGTGTAAGGATGGTTGCGGTCCTTCGTGAAACCCCCCCAAAAAAGTGTTTCACATTAGTTTTAGCGGCTAAACTTTGTGTGGGATGTGTAAAATCACAGAAGCACAGTGCGCTGTATTCAGCAAACAGCAGTGTGCTTACCTCATGAAGCCTAACGTCTTTGTGCTGAGTCGTGCACTGACACAGCTGGTACTGCAGTAGTCTTTAGCCTCTTGCGGAATAGAAGTGACCTAGATCCTACCTGTAGGAACACCTGTGGTGTGTTTTTCACAAAGCCTCTTTCTGCGTGCTTCTTGTGCAGAGATATTGTTTAAGGCAGTGTTGTTGGCATTCTCAATCCAAACATTTACTCTGTAGATAAAAAAAGAATAACAAGTACTCCGAAAACAGAAGCAACACAATGGTAGAGATTCAATAATCTCCTCGTACACGAATAGCAATGACTAGTCGTTAATGTGTGTTGAAACATCCACAGTCGGTCATTTGCGAACGAAGTGTAAAATCTTATGTTCTACTGCATGCTACGTTAGCTTGTGATAGCATTTATTTCGAGGGAAGATAAATAATGCTTTTGACATTGATCCTGGCTGAATCATTTCAGGAATTTGTTGAGCATCA
Organism: Rhipicephalus annulatus; assembly: GCA_013436015.1. Lineage (NCBI taxonomy): Eukaryota > Metazoa > Arthropoda > Arachnida > Ixodida > Ixodidae > Rhipicephalus > Rhipicephalus annulatus. The sequence goes on along the minus strand of WOVY01000043.1, from coordinate 677,505 downwards.
ACGCGCCTTCAGAAAACAATCGGCTTCAGTTTTGGGCAGTTTAAGAAGGGTTAATAGAGACATACTAACTATTCACAGATTTAAACTAGCTGGACAAGTTATGTCCCACAATGAGGACCCCGCCCATAAAGGGAAGGTAAGTGTAGACAATACTGTTATGGCGCAAAAACTCTATAGAACTTTATTTGTCCTTTGCCATATCCCGAGTGCCTCACCCATTATGTTGAGACGTATCCACACGGAATCTGAACCTCACTCTTTGACGTAGTAGGTCAAAAGGCAGCGGCAGATTGAAAAAAAGAGGGAGAAAAGAAAATGACAGCTTTGCTTTACACGCCAGTTGTCCTCTCGCACTAAACGAAGCAAGCACTTGTGCATTTTTTTTAAAGCTGGTGTTCCACGAATTACAAAATTGTTTGAACCGACAACTTTTATCTTATTTCTCATATGCGATAATTGCCTACTATATAACACATACATATTTCGCTTTAATATCACATTTATGTTTTCAACACAATGGTTCTGTATTAGCCCACTAATATTGCAGCGATCTGTTTTTTAAGGAGGTAAAGTTTCATCATGCACGAAGTTTCCTCGTATACACTAGCTGTCGACAGCAACTATAGCCTCAAGCGAAGCCAGGTCGACGAACAGAACGCAGGTTTTATTGGCGTCGTTATTAATATGCCAGAAGTAGAGCGTTTTTTTCAATTTTCATTTATTTATCCTTAAGGGCCTAACATGGGCATTACATAGGGGGGGAGCATACCATTTCATGTACAGTGCAATAAAACAAATTAAGTTAAGAAAAAAAGAAACAGTGAATCTAGTTAGTTAGTTATATTAGTTATATTGGCTTTATTGGTGCATGAGCGAATCAGGCTAAGCTGCGCCAAACACAAGGCACCTAGTGATAGCCAGTGTATACAATTTATTCTAAAGCCTATAGAGGAATCCACTTTCTTTTAGGAAATTGAAAACGTTAGACAGTGGAACACGTGAATCATCGCCTAAAATTTGATTCGGGTGCATCGGGTTGTGGTGTTTATATAGTGCTCTGAAATGCTTTCGTCTTTCTGCTTCAAAGTATGGACATGTGATTAGGACATGTAAAACTGTTAATGGCTGTTGGCATTTTTAACACTCTGGCAAGGGTTTTCTAAGCAAAAAGTTGTGAGTGAGGTGAGTGTGCCCAATGTGGAGTCGACATAAGATGACCTCAATGAACCGTTCTTGGGGAGCACATGGCATCCCTCTTACCACTGTGGGCTTCACCAAATGCAATTTATTACACGTGCAGGAGTCCCAATTTCGCTGCCATTTTGATAATAACGCAACACGAATAGTACGTAGGCTATCTTGAAGGAGAATTTTTGTTTAACTGATATCTGTGCTCTTAAAGACGCAATTTCGTCCGCCTTTTCGTTGCCTGGTATGCCTATGTGGCTTGGAACCCAACAGAAACGGACAGTCATAGTAATATTACTTGAAACTATTATATGTGGGATATCACCAAGCAAAGGTTCACACTCAGGTTTTAAATGTAGCGCTTTTATTGAACTTAATGAACCAGTATATATGATTGCTTCTCTGTATTCCTCAGTGATTTTTCTACTGCTTACCACAAGGCGTACATTTCAGCGCTGAAAATGGACATGCACTCTGGTAGTCTAACACTGACAGCGCTTTCTTCTGTCACAATCCCAATGCCAACATGATGTTTTGTTTTCGAGCCATCCGTGTAAATTTTGGTAAAACTTTTGTATTTGTCCTGGATTGCGCAGAATTCTCAAATTTAGTGCTGTGGTGCGGTGTCATGTTATTTAAATCAGGTCAGTGAAAAATCGCACATTTGCGCCAGGTCAGGCCATGGCAGCAGTCTCAGTGGTTTCATGTCGACTTTCTGTGCGTCATTACAAATATTGTAGGTACGGCAATACTCCTGAAAGCGTAAAATCAACGGTTTGATGAGGTGTGGCCATTTAGAATAGTGTAAGCGTGAGTGGCATTGTGTGATGATGTCGGGACAGACGTGTTGAGACTGTGACCTAATCCCAAAAAACTTAGGAGAGGGTTAAAACTATGCGGCGCTGGCAAAGCGGAGGTTCATTGAAACTTACGTACAAACTCTGGACTGCAGATGTTCTATAGGCACCATTTGATAAACGCAGACCGAGAGTGTGTACGGAGTCTAGAGGGCGAATGTACGATTCTCTAGCGTAGCGATAAACAATGCACACATAGTCTGAAATGCTACGCACAACGGAACGATAAACCTTCAATAGGCATAATCGATCAGAACACCAATGCTTATGGGATAAAACATTCAAAATATTGAGCGCTTTATTTGCCTTGATGTTCACTGCATTATTATGAGCAAGAAAGTTCATTTGTAAATGTAACCCCTAGGATGTCCGTGCATGCTTTATCATCATCGCCATGCTGTTTTATGTAAGTTCTGCTTTGAAAATAATTTTCTTTTCAATTTAAATATCACCGCAACCGTTTTTGGGGTAGAAAATTGGAAGCCATATCTGTCAGGCCAATGTGTTAGTTTGTTAATGGTAGCTTGAAGTTGCCTCTCACATGTTTGTAGGTTAGAAGCACGAGAAAAGATTTGAAGATCGTCAACATAGAGAGAGTGCATGATTGTGGGTGGTATGAACATAATAGTTGAATTCATTTTTACTATGAAAAGAGGAGTGCTATGAACGAAGCCTTTAGGTATGCCGTTTTCCTAGATAAATGTGCGTGAAAGCACAGTGCCCAATCGCACCTGAAATGTTCTCTTAGTGATGAAATCGGACAAACATTTTAGCATTTTGCCTCGAATGCCTAAATTAGCAAGGTCTTGCAGCATCCCGTGCTCCCACGTGGTATCGTAGGCCTCTTCTAGGTCGAAAAAAACCACAAGACAGCGTGGCTTGTGACGAAAAGCCTCTCGTGCGTATTTCATGCTCCAGACGAACAAGATAGACAGTGGTTGAGCAACCTTACTTGTATCCGCTCTGATGATTGTCTATCCAATTTCTGGAGTAGAGAATAAATGATATAGTCGGCAGTTTATGATACTTTCGTAAGTTTTCGCCAGGCAGCTGGTAAGAGCGATCGGTCTGGAGCTGCTAGGGGATGTTGGGGGTTTTCCAGCTTTCAGAAATGGGACTACTATGGCAGTTTTCCATTGTTCTGGCATAGAGTCAGATTTTTTATTTTTATTTATTACATACTGCAGTCCTATAAGGACCAAGCAGGAGGGCAGATGGGAAAGTTACATGTATCGCATGGTAGCGGTGAATACATATCAATAACCATGCTTTGGTCATACACACGTGCAGTATAGATATATAAACAAATACACCCATACATACATTTATACACAAACTTTCAGGTAAAGAAAAAACGTTGCACAGTGCAAAACTCATAGTAAACTAGAAAGTTGCAACTATCACACTGTCTCTAGGTCAAGCAAAACAAAACCATTATACAGTAGAGCTTGTATTATGCAGTAGAGCTCGTAAAAGACAAATACGCACTTTCCCAACAAACAATGAAAACCCACGACTAAAACATCCTCAACCGTTCGAGAGCTGCACAAAAACTAGAAAAGCACCAGCAATCGATCAGCAAACCTCTGAAACAAAGATGATAATTATTCTACGGCAGCAAGCACCATCGCTGAAAAAGCGGCCGCAGTTCGCGCAGAGAAAACCGAACTCGGTAATGCATTCCAATCCGCAATTGTCCGCGGGAAGAAAGAGTATTTGAATAGATTTGTGCGGGCCTTGTAGGGAAGAAGATTGTGTGAGTGGCGATGTTTCGATGCTCGAGGTAAGAACAGCTTGACATAAGGGTTTGCATTAAGCTTCAGGTGGCCATGAAAAAGCGAAAACAAAAATTTTTGGCCGGCTAGTTTACGTCGCTGCTCTAAGGTTGAAATTCCATTTTGCACCATCAACGAAGATGGGGAATCAGTGGATCTGTACTTGTTGAAAATAAAACGCACTGCCCGGCGCTGCACCATTTCTAGCTTTTGCTTGTCTTTCTTAGAAAAGGGGTCCCAAACAAAGTTGGCGTATTCAAGCTTAGGTAACACTAAGGTCTTATAAGCCAACAGTTTTGCTTCTGTAGGGGCAGCTTTAAGTTTGTGCCTTATGAACCCAAGCCTGCGTATAGCAGCTGCGCAGGTATTTTCAATGTGCTTAGACCACGATAACGTATTGGTAATTGTCACCCCTAGATATTTGTATTCTGAGTTTTCTTTAACAGTCACTCCATCGATACAATAAGAAAACTAAGAAAACTTAAGCGGCGCTCTTTTATTTGTGATTCGCAGTAGAACAGTCTTGTCCGTGTTTAACTTCATGGACCACGACGTGCACCATTGGCCAACACGTGTCAAGCTGTCATTTAAGAATGTTTGATCCTCAGTACATGTAATTTTTCTAAAAATTATGCAATCATCTGCAAATAATCGTATTTGAACATCAGACGAGACAATTGAAGTTATATCATTTACGTGAATTAAAAAGAGAATTGGGCCCAAGACGCTTCCCTGTGGAACACCCGATAAGACAGGTAATGCGCCTGACGAGCACCCAGAGATCTCCACATATTGAGTCCTGTTGGAAAGGTAAGATTTAATCCAGTTAACAAGAAAATCGGGTATACCAATGTTTAGCAGTTCGCCTATAAGCTTACCATGAGGAACACGATCGAATGCTTTGCTGAAGTCGAGGAATACTAAGTCAATCTGGCTGGCCGAATCAAGGACAGAGGCAATATCGTGCACAGTAGCTATCAGCTGTGTGTGCGTCGATAGCCCTTTACGGAAACCGTGCTGAAATTCGGAAAGTAAGCCGTTACGTTCAAGAAAGTCTGTTATGTAGTGAGCAACAATGTGCTCCATCAATTTACAGCATGTAGACATTAAAGAGATCGGGCGGTAGTTTTCTATCCGTAATCAATCGCCCTTCTTGTGTGTGGCCAATATGCGAGCAACTAGCCAGTCATAAGGCAAAATGGCAGACGCTAAGGACAAACGAAAAACTTCAGTTAAAATGTGAGATATTGGTTCAGCGTATCTGCGCAATAATGCGTTGGGTATGCCATCTGGTCCACTAGATGACTTGTCTCGCACACTGACCAACAGTGATAACACGCCGTTTTGACATAAAAAATCTTCAGGAGGGCAGGCTGTAGGAACCGACGGGATAACTGTCATCGTGCGGTGCGGAAAATACTGAATGGAAGTAGTCATTTGCCTTGTCGGCCACTAAACGGGCATCGGTAATGAGAGAATCCTTATGTTGGATTTGTTCTAGTTTACAACTTTTGGAGGCTAGATAAAGCCAAAATATTTCCGGGCTTTCTTTGCTGAAGTTTGGCAGCGTTATTCCAAAATATTTGTCTCTAGAAGTCGCCAGAGCTGCGGAGAGCTCAGTCTGCAGCGTCTGTATCTGCTGAACACTTACGACCTGTTTTTTTCTTGCGCGTTTTAGTCTTCTTTTTAAGTGTATTACGTTTCGATCAATCCAGGGACTTTTGCGCCGTGACTTGATGCGGCGTAAGGGAACGTGCTTGTCAATACAGTCCTTCACAGTTTTCTTGAATGTTTCCCAAAGCGTTCGTGGATCAGTATCAGAAATATTGTCAACAAGCTCCCACAGTCTGTCAAACTTTTTTATGAATTTTTTTATGAATCAGGGAAGACATGTATCCGTACAGAGAAGATAAGTACTGAGATGGCGATGAGGGCGAACGATACGCAGCGCACACTGTAAGAATGTGGCCCCAGCAGTTAACTTTTAGAAATAAACTTTCATGTTCATCAATTTGGGGCAACAATGTAGCAGAAAACGTGCTCTTCAATATTATCGCTACCCCACCACCGCGGGAAACGCGATCGCGGCGAAATATCTGTTGCGAGGAACAGATTAGCATATCATCCGTGATCCCCTCGTGAAGCCAAGTTTCTGTTATGATTGCTACATGCGGGTCGTATTTCAGAAGCAGATCTTCCAGTTTATCAATTTTATTTACAACACTGCGGAAATTTGCATCAAGGACACGCACCTGCCTCGAGTCACGCTGATGTATCTGTCAATTGGTTTTCCATGACCTAGGAGCATTAATGATAACACGGCAGTTTTTGGAATCATCCCACGCATAAAGGGTCCCATCAAGTTTCAGCTTATCATGAATAAGATACGCTTCCTTGCCGTTAGCTTTATCATCCTTCGCCTTTTTCCACAAAAACTTACGCTTGCACAGCGTAGCTCTGCTAAAATCATTTTGCACAAATATGTCTGTGCCTTTCAAGTTCTTCGCACGGCGCAAAATTGTCTCTTTCTCAAAAAAATCTTGAAAGTAAACAATAACTGGCCTTTTAGTGGCGCCAGGCCTTCCAATACGATGGATTCTAGCAACAGAGCTGCACTTCTGTTTAAGCTTCCGTTCGAAAATGCCGTCTATAACCTTTCTTCTTAAGCTTTCATCGTTTTCTACGCTGTCCTCTTCAACGCCAAAGACGACAAGGTTGGAACGGCGGCTTCGGTCTTCCAAATTGACAAGTTTCTGAGACTGTTGCTCAATGACCCGTTCGAGATTTGATACCTTTGTCTGTAGTGTGTCAATTTGTAAAGTTTTCTCCCGAATTTCAAGGAGCAGTTTGTCAAGATCCATTCCATCGAGTGTCTAATGTTGCAACAGTACTTTCAGTCATTGTTAGTCGTTTTCGAACATCAGTAAGTTCCTTTAAGAAGGTTTCCTGGCCACGCAGAATTTTCGCGAACATTTCCTCAACGGTAGGGCTTGGGTTCTCTTCCACGTCCCCACAAAGAAGAAGCACACATATACGCAAGCAGTTTAGAACATACAAGACATAGGACATGGGCACGGCAAAATAATCAGCATTGAATCATCGCAGCGAAGTGTCGCCACGGTTTCACTAACCTGTGTGGTGAACAAAAATTTCTGGATGAGCGACATTGTTCCCGCTGCCTCGCCGTGCCCACTGGTGAACTGCAGCCACGGTTGATCCTTTATTGGTTGGACCGATGACGTCACAGTCGCTGGAAGACCCCAATGCAGAAGATTGAGGCTGCGCAGCTGTGGTTGTTGCGGCAGCAGCAATGGTTGATAGCCGATGTCTTCGATGTGGTAATCTTCTCGACACGTTGAACCCGTGCACGCGTTTACCTGAGTTGCGCAGGCGTATTCATCCGCTCCAAATACCGGTTTGGCACCGATACTTGCGACGAAAAGGCAGACCTGTGTGGTGAACAAAAATTTCTGGATGAGCGACATGGTTCCCGCTGCCTCGCCGCTCCCACACAGATTGCCATACCATGTTGAAAAATGTAAGTAAAATTTTATAGACGATTCTGACAGGTGTGCCAGCATAGAGTAGTGTATGTTGTCGGGGCCTACTGCCGTTTTCTTACTATGTGAGAGTACAATGTTTACTTCCTGTAGTGTTAGGGGTTGGTTGTAAGCTTCGTGTGAAGCACTTGTCAGCGGTAGTTTTCTTCTTTGCAGTTTCTTTGTGATTTAGGAAAGTTTTAGTGTAGTTGGCTGAACTGGGAATGTTGTAGAAATGTTCCTCTAATATGTCGGCTTGTTCTTGTGTTGTTGTCTAGATGTCTGGGCTCGTGAGAATGCGTATTGTATAGGCTGAGTAGTCTCCTCTAAATTTCCTACTTTTGCCCACAATCACTTAGACGAGACAGTGCTCTTTATGAAAAATACGTAATTGCACCATGATGTTTTTTTTCAACCTGTCTACAAATATATCGCGCCTTCGCTATAGCCTGCTTGAAGTTCACGAGGTCACTATATTTGGGGTAGCTCCTCAGAAGGCCCCAAGCTTTGTTTTGCAGTTTCTTTGCTTCAGAGCATTCCTCTGTTCAACAGGCATTTAGTTTATTTTGGACATGATTTGATGATCGCGGTATCATTTTTTGCAGCTGTAATTAGATATTTGTGATTTTGTCATATATGTTATTGATGGTCATATTTGGTGAGATGGCGTCCTCGAGTTTTGCATTCTCTGAAAATAGTGGCCAGTCCGCAAGATGGATTAGCCAGCGGCGTGGATTCGAGGTTATGGTGGATAGTGAGGTTAGCAGTGTGATGATTGCAGGTAGGTGATTACTGCTGTACGGAGAGTCGTGCACTTCCCACATGAAATCATTAAAAAGAGAGGGTGAACAGAATGCTAGAGGGAGGCAACTAAACTTGCATGAGATTGGTGAAAAGTATGTTGGTGAGCCAGAGTTTAAAAGACAAATGTCATTCGATAAAATATAATTTTCACTCAGTTGCCCTCTTTCGTCCGTTTTGTCACTACCCCAAAGCGTACCATGGGCGTTAAAATCTCCTACGAGAACAAACGGTTCTGGAAGTTGGGTGGTAAAGTCGTCTAGTTATTGTAAAGTTAATTTTTCGTCGGGGGGAATGTATATAGGGGAGATTATATGGTTTTAGGTTCAAGAATGCTGACTTGCACAGCCTCGAGAGGGTTGTTTAATGTGTTTGCTTGGGTGGGAATGCCACTTTTTATTGCAATTGCAACTCCTCCCGCCAAACGGCTACAATGTTGCCGGTCCTTACGAACAACTGTATACCCTTTTAGTGTACGAGTGTGCTTTGAAACCAGGTTTGTTTCCTAGAGGCAAAATGCTATCGGGGAAAACTTGTTGATTGATTGATTGATATGTGGGGTGTAACGTCCCAAAACCACCATATGATTATGAGAGACGCCGTAGTGGAGGGCTCCGGAAATTTCGATCACCTGGGGTTCTTTAACGTGCGCCAAAATCTGAGCACACGGGCCTACAACACTTCCGCCTCCATCGGAAATGCAGCCGCCGCAGCCGGGATTCGAACCCGCGACCTGGGGAAAACTTGTTAAAGATGTCTTGAATGTCACCTAAGTTTTGAAGTGGGCCTCTGATGTTACAATGAAAAATGAAAGCGATGATGGAAATAAAAGGAAGCAAACGTACTAATAAGGCAGATTGATTGTTAAAATTATGGTACGCGATATATGGTAAAAACTGGGTTCATAAAGAGTTATAACCTCTTACGTTATCGCTTGGGTTGCAGCGTTATCGGGGTCTTGTCCCGCTTGGCGCGCTCGAGAGAGCGCTAGTCTTTCGGTGTCGACGTCACCGAGGTTTTAAGATCGACCTCCATTATTTTGTCACAGGCGCTAGATCGATCTAGAGCCAGGCTCTGAGACGCACGTCTCGGGTTTTCGTGTGTGACTGAGTCACGTACCCTGCGCAACCGAAGAAGGTAGGGCCGCCTTAGATGTTCATGGTGGAGCTGCACTGGCTGCTACCACAAAGGGGCAGATGGAGCAGTTACGGGACCATTGGCCGCGATCCCCTCAGGTTTCTGAGGCCGTTGTGGTGTTGCCCCTGCTACCCCACGCTGGCATAGCTTTTCTGAGGTAAGAGTCCAAGCCCCTTCTTCGCTTCAAAGAAGGTTAGTTTTTCTTTGTCTGTTAAAGCAACTATATATTTTGATTTTTTTCAGCATGGACAGAATCATGAATACGCCAGGTGATCGCGTTCGCAGTTCCCACAGTGGGGTGATTCCTGACATTTCTCTGACTTGTGGTCGTCGGTGCTGCAGTTGGTACAGGTTTCTTTACCTATACAAAATCATGAAGCATGGCCGAACCTCTGGCACTTGAAGCAGCGCCGCGTGTTTGGTATGTATGAGGAACCTGCTTCGAGGAAGCAAGGAAGTGTGCTTGTGCCAAAATTTAGGATTATATGTTTTGTCGGGTGTTCGTTTTTTCGTCTGATCGTTATTCATTGGATCTTTACTACATTTTGATTTTGGAAACCCTCTAAGAGCTCTTTGTCGCTCAGGTTCAGGAAATCTACTTTCGAGATACCCCTACATGTGTTTAGAGATCGGTGAGCTGTGATTGTGATATCCATGTTTCTGATACTGTCTATGTCATAAAAACTTGATACTTGTTCTTTTTTTTATGTCTACGAGGAGTTCTTCAGTGTTTACTTTTGATGCTTTGTATTTCTTTCCTATTTCTTCGACTAGGGATATCGCCGCCAAGAAGGGGGACAGTTTACGCAGAGTTGTACTTCTTTCGCTATGCAAAACGTGGAATTGGGAAAGTTGTTTAGGCCGGTTTGGAGATTCGAATGCAATGGAACGTCGGTGCGACCTCTTTTTAGAGGTCGATCAGGGAGTTGAGGGAACGCTTCCGCTCTCAATAGTTCAGAAAGTTCGGCAACAGCGCCGACCGCCCACCATGGAGCCTTACAGCTAGGGGGACGTGGCAGAGCTTCATAAAAGAGTCTACACGACGCCAGTCGTACGCCGCTGCTATAACCTAATACGGTATACCAAGGTGGAATGACCACACACGGTCAACCCTTGCCGTCAGAAAAATTAGTAGTGACTGGAAAGAGAAGACGTAAACGATGTAAAGTGAGAGGGCAAGACAAAGGTGTAGGTAAAAAGGTACGAAAAGGTGACTGCCGATTTTCCCTGGGTGGGTCAGCCCAGGGGTGCCGTCTGCATGAAGCCGGGGCCAAAGGCGTGTGTTGCCTCTGTTAGGGGGCCTTAAAGGTCCAATTACCTAACGTCGGCTCAAACCCCAGGATCCCCTTTTCCCCGGACACGGCACAGCCCCGCACGGCCAGGCGTGGGAGGCAGTCGAAACTCCCGTTTGCTCTTATCCGTGGTGTCACTACACACCAAACGCCTGCGGGGAATCAGTGAAGCAAGATAGAAATTTATAGCAGTACACTTCTCATCAATTGACACCAACCAACTGCATTTCTTTCGGTATACAAGAATAATGCGCACATTGTCTTGCATATACAGGCATCGCGACAACATTATTAGGATACGCACTTTTCGTGTTAAGAATAATCACTAATTGTTATAGGCTAAGATGTACCTTTATAAAAATGCCTCGACAAAAAAGTTTTTACTACTGCGTGGTCAGTTATTTCAGCTGTATTACTGGGGAGATTATTCTTATCTGAGATAACTAGGTGTAAGCATGAAAACTTTAATAGGTTAGTGTGTGAAAAAGGTTGCTCAACCTCAAATTTGTGATTGATACGGGAAAAAAAAACATTTTTGGTGGGTACAATGTGCGCTCGATAGAATCTACTTGGTTGATGAAAATTCGAATGAATAAAGGCTTACAGGCATAATTTTCTTGTAGTCTGCAAGGAGGTGACACCAACTTCATACTTTATTTTTGTGATGCTAGATTGCCGTGAATAATTACGAGAAATGAAACACGCTACTCGTTTTGCAAAGATTACAATTTGCTCACGAGACACATGTGTTGCGGGTTCGGTATAAAAAAAGCGTTTCCAAGTTTCAGGCGGAATATGGTAGTGCATGCAAAAATTTAGTACTACTGTCAGCCTGGCGAAACGTACGAAGGAAGAAGCCAAGTGTTTGCTATGCCACAGAAACAACAGAATTCACATGATTTTACCAAGACATATTAGTGGACAGATGAATGCCTAGATATTTGAACGATGTTGTGCTTTCTAGTCTTCACCATTAAGAATGTAAGTTTCCCCAATAATTTGGCTGTAGGTGTTCAATCTCATAAGCTTAAATTTAGTAGTATTCGCGCCCATTTGACATTGTGAACATCATCTTTCAATCGTATACAAGTCATGTTGTAGCTTAGCACAGTCATCCTTACAATTTATATGTCGGTACAAACTGCAGTCTTCTGCATATAGCCGGATTTGTGAACGTATACCTTGAAGAATATCATTTAGATAAATGGGAAATGGAGTTGCTCCTAAAACAAAACCCTGAAGCATTCCAGAGATAACAGGTTGAAATGATGAACCAACATTGTTAATCACAACAGCTTGCAGTTGGTTGTTTATATATTCTTTAACACTGTTGGGGACTTTTTCATCAATGTTATTTGGACTCATTTTCTATAGTAAGCGTTTATGGGGCACGTAGTCAAATGCTTCCGTGAAATCAATAAAAAGGGCGTCGGTTTGTACTAGTTGAGATCTATGTCTGCAAATCGAAAAGCTGCGATTTGTATGATCGGCCACGTTGAAAACCATGCTGTTTAGGAAAAATTATGAAATTACCTGTAATGTACTGCATGCTTTGAGACGATAAGACATGTTCGAGTAGTTTGCACACAAGAAAAGTTGATGATATGGGCCTGTAGCTGGTTAGTTTGTTCTTGTCACCACGTTTGTATATTGGTATAACAAGGGCTTATTTCCAGTCATCTGAAGTGGTTCCAGTGCTAAGAGGCTGTTGAGACAGTAGTGTAAGTATAAGAGCATGGGTTTTGTTCTGTCAGTTTTAGTATCTTTGTACAAATACCATCAGGACTTGGACTAGAAAAAGATTTAAAACTCTCGATGCCTTTAACAATACCATCGCAGGTTACATTAACACACTCCATAACTGTTAAATATTGGGAAACAGTTGCGACGTATGCAGGAGTTTTTCCTCATAAATTCATTGCTAAAGAAGTCCTTAAACCCATCAGCAATGTCACTTCCATCACTTTCAGCACCAGGCTCAGCGTAAAACAATGGTAATTCTTTGGAGAGGGCTGGATAAATGATATTCGAAAAATTTTTTTGGATGTGCTTTCAAGAATCGGGATAGATCCTCGTTGAAAAATATATTTTTCGGTCTGAATATGTTGTGCACATTTTTTTCGAGAAAAAGAGGTATTCTGATCGAGCGTCGCAGGGTTTAGTGCGCGTTGCTTTTTAATCAATCGCTTCTTTTTATTCAAGCATCGCTCAATCTCTCCGGTAAACCATGGCTTGTCTCCTGTATCATACATCCATCTCTTTGAAACGTATCTCTCACGCAGTCTTTACAGTTGATCTCGCAAATGGATGCAGTTGTCTTGCACAGAACAAGTTTTATATATTTCCATGAATAACTAGTAAAACTCAAAGAGCTCCGAGTTGAAGCCTTCATCGTCAGCTCTAGAATAATCATAAATCTTCTTTTTTTGTCGCAGTTTTTTCACAGCTTGTGCATTGAAGCTACAATGTATAACACGATGGTCGCTGATGTGCTCTATAATATCCACAGTAACACGCTTAGCGTGTGTTGTGAGCAACAGGTCAACTTTTACAACCCCACGTTTGGGCGTTTGAACCATTTGAGATAACTTAAATAATTTCAAAAGGTCGATGAAATATGTACATTCGTGTGTGTGTCGTCTGTAAAATGAGCTCAAATAAGACCACTGTATAACTCGAAAGTTGAAATCACCGGCTAAAATGATAAAGGAGCTGTTATACTTGGAGTGGATGGGGCCTAAGACACTTGGCAGTTTCTCATAAACATTTTCTAGGTAGTCGGGCGGCCTAAAGCATGCTCTGATAACTAGAGTTATAGTGGGTAAATAACATGCAGCCAAAACCATTTCGAGAATATTTTCCGTAAGTATCTCTTTAACATTGATATACTTTCTGGTGGCTATTACGACACCACCACCCTTATTTCCCACGCGGTCTCTACTAAAGATACTAAAGAGTTTAAAATTTATAGTTTGCAGTCGTTAATTTCGGGGATTAACCATGTATCGGTTCCGATTATCATGTACATGCATCAATGAATAAATAAAGATGATCTTGTTTATTAAAAATGCTATGAAAAATGGCTGAAATTATAGACTTTAGGTACTCCAATGTTCTTTTTTTTTCTCGTTGCGACTGCGTCAAACGTTGTCTTCTCGTTGTGTGCATTCGACGACGTTTTCCGCAGAATGTTCGTACCGATATATTTTCCTGCCTGTCTGTACCTTATCAACTGATAGCTTTAACCTTCACCAGGTTGATAGTTTGACCGAGAAAAATCACGCAGTTTCTTGCTCGCTAATTGCACGCGAGAGGAAAAATCCTTGTCATCCAAACTCCAAATGATTTGACTTTTTTAGCTTGTAAGAGTAAGCCAGAACACTCATATTTGTCTTGTAGTTTAGAAACTTCACTATTACTGAGCAGTGATGCCCTTGCTTGCGAGACCCAATCTGATGCGCACGTTCAGTATTCGTTATATCGAGACCAAGGTGGTCTTTGAAAAAGTTTACAATGATGACTTGAGAAGCTTCGTAGTCATATTTTTCAGCCTCAGACAAGACTTTATATATCAAATTTTTTTCTGTGCATTATTGTTTATGACGTCAACGACTTCTATTATTTTTAGGCGTTTTTACCAGAGAAGGCTGAAATATCGCCTTTGATGACCTCTACACATGATTTAGGTTCAGATAATGCTGTGAGATTAGCTACACATTATTCTAGCGAAAATTCTACTTTCCAAACGCATTTTTAAAGTTTGTTATGACCAACACAAAGTCCTTCATCTTACTATTCACTTCCTTTTGAAATTTTTTTCAGTGCACCTTCAACATCTTTAGGGCTTCAATAACCTTATCTATCTTGTCAGGGCCTGGGTTTAGTTCGACGTCATCACAACATATTACAAGGTGAACAACAAAAAACACGAGAAAAATGAGCCACCCCCTTGGGCATCACGCAGCTATGAAACCAACGGCTGTCTGAAAGCGAAAACCTTCACGCGGTCTGCACAGCAGTCGGTGATTGGGACTACCTATGCGCGCTCGATATGTAACAATGTCAACACCCAAACTTTACTAGGTTTGGAATTTGCGGCGAGCAATTTGATACAGTTCAAAAGGTTAAAACCAACACTCACCTGAAAATTCAGAAAAGCGATGTTTAGCACTGTTCACAAATGTCGCACATCGCAATGATGCCCAGTCCACAGGGCCTTTTGTAGTATAGTTGCATCCATCTAGTGCCGAGGCACGCGAATCACGTGAAGCTCAGTAGTCGATCCGATCGCCATGGTGGTATAGTGGCTAAGGTACTCGGCTGCTGACTCGCAGGTCGCGGGTTCAAATCCTGGCAGCGGCGGCTGCATTTCCAATGGAGGCGGAAATGTTGTAGGCCCGTGTGCTCAGATTTGGGTGCACGTTAAGAACCTGAGGTGGTTGAAAATTTCCGGAGCCCTTCACTACGGCGTCTCTCATCTTCATATGGTGGTTTTGGGACGTTGAACCCCACATATCAATCAATCAGTAATCGATTCCAGCGCCGTCAGTATCAATAGCAGTTGATAACTGTGACGATTCACCGTTCTGAGCGATGAGATGATCACCGCAGTGTCGCGAAGCGTGAGCCTGATGCCTAAAAAGACAGAGGAGCGATGTTTAGCGCGGTTCACAAATGCCGCAAATCGAATGGAACATAGAAACCACGTTAATGGTAGCAAACAGACGTAACAGACTCACCGGTTCATGTATTCCCGGGCTTGAGACGGGTGTTCAAAACAAAAACGAAAAGCAGAACAAAAACGAGGGTGTTAGACGCAGTAGCTCAAAATATTTACAGCAAAAGAAAACAACGCAAAGCCATTCAATTGCATCGCACACCATTACCTTGCGTTGGCCGCCGCATATTTTCAAATGAGAGTATTGATGTCGATTGGCTGCTGAAAGTACTAGTCACCCGGAGCAAAAACTATTTCAAAAAGATGACGCGATCCTTGGCAAAGCAAAGATGCATACTATAAACAGCACTTCGTTTTATTCAGGTGCAGCATTATACAAGGTATAGTATTCGGTTATATGAATAAGATTTTGAATTGAAACTTCGCCCTGATGAGAGCGCTCATACAACAAAGTGCAATAGCGCGAATGGCGGCGCCCCTGCGCTGCATAACGGAAGGGTGATCCAGTTCGGTTGCTTGAAGCCGTAACGCGCCGCTGTTGATTTTTCCGCCCCTTACAGGTGATCGATTGAACTTGAGATTTTCCGGGGCCTGTTTTCATTGGATGTCTGGAGTCTCCGTAGTGTGGGTTTCGCAAGTTCCTAAAAACAAAGGTGGATTTGCGAGATAGCACCGCAAGCTAACGCCTATCCGGCGGGTAATGTACATTACGTAAGCCTTTATGCTCTGTAAATACCCGCACACTTGGACATTCTATCCAGTAACACGGTAATGTAAAGAAGCATAAAAGTTATACGTACGCCCCTAATTGCTGTCACGATGAGACTGAAGTTGGCGCGGGCGCCGCGCCATTGTGCACGTAAAGTTGGCTTCGCCATGTGAATTTGAACATTTGACGTCACTTTGCAACACGTCCCAGCCCTCGCCCACCAGCGGTGGGAGCGGTGGAAGGAAACGGTATACGCAACTCTGCTGCCTAAAGGTATAGCATATACAGTATTTCTGCGCTAGGTGGCTAGGGTAACTATACTGCTCGTCGAAAGCAGTTTGGTGACAGTTTGGGCAGTGTGAGCTCTGCTCATTCAGAGTAGGTAAAAGGTTATTTTAGTAATATGTTCGTTTGATATCATTTTTAATTTTTTATTTTTCTTCGTCCTCCTCTTCTCCAACACGTTGACATACGTATGGCACTATAGGAAGCTCAATGGTAAACTACAGACCCACACCAACGTTCTTAAATAACTTGAGCGCATTCTTGCCCGAATCCACGAATCTATTGGGATTTTCCAGCACGAGATAACTATTCACATTTCAACAATACAATCCAGGATCATGCCCACGTCGCGATCAACTGAGCTGAAGAAAACATTTGACGATCACAAACATTCTTCTATAGGAGTGGAACGCGATAGATATACCTTCTTCTTAGTGCGCACTTCAGACGTTCAGTCCAGGAAACATTTTTGAACTTGGTATGCACCACTACGTGGCCTTTGAATCTAGGGGCAGTAGTGCGTGTATCTTTCGTAGTGGGTGACCATATTTAGGCCAAAAACTCAATATGATCATCACATTGCACTGACACCCAACGGCAATAGGCACTTGTACCACACATTATTACAGCAATATACATGTTATATTGAGAAGCATGCATAAAAGTCTGTTGTGTTTATGAAGTGTGTGATACTTTCACTGCATTTCTATGCTAAAAAGTTATTTTCACTGTACGCACAAGCATACATGTGGTTTAGTGGAATAACATCCGCTTGCCACGCAACTGACCCAGATTTCATCTCCACTTGGACTCGAATGGGCACGATTCGATCCGCGCATTCATCCAGGATTTTTTTATTTATTTATTTTTCGCACCTTCTTTATTTTGGGTCAAGCATTTTTCGCTTGCAACAAATCACGCCAATGCCGTAATTTTTTGCGAAACGAGCTCTGTAACGCTCTCGCTTTAAAACTTTAATTGTTACAGGTGAAACAATTGGACCGGTACAGACACTCAGCTTGTGAGCACACACATCTGCTTTACAACCAATAATACTTCAACATAAATATAGAATAAAAACCTCCATAAACGATGCCACAGACACGCCAAACCCGTTCTCGAACTTCAGTTTGTCATTGCGCACCTGCAAACAATCCTTGATTCAATTCAACAACCTACTTCGTGGAAAAGTGTACAAAAGGTCCTCTACGTCCACACCGAACGCCTACAGTAACCCCGGAGCAGCACAGGGGTAAAATTCACAAAGCTTTTTTTTTGGCTACGCATTTTCTTAGCCAAGAATTCTCTTATCTGGAGGAATTACTATAGCGCGGTACGAATTTAATCTATTCGGCACTTAACAGGGCGAGGAGAACACACGATAGCCGATGAAACGACAAGGAAAGAAAGAAGTATGTGCCAATATTATCAAGGTAGCACGCAAAGCGTCTAGCATCGAGAGTATACGATGATAGCCAATGATTTGCTGCATCTGAGTTTCAGTTCCGCGAGCGTCTGCTACAGCGCTTACGGGATGCCGCGTACGTTGTAATAGACGTTGTGCTGGGCTGTGCAAAGCGAAGCACTCGCCTTTCATCAACGACTGTAGCTAAAAACGAAATTGCTCGATGGCCTTAAGCCATCCAGCAATCCATGCACTATCTCGCCAAGTACAAGTAAACAACACTCCAGGTGCACCACATCAATGAAACCACGCATAAATCGATGCGTGCAATGTTTGAAACTCTGCCTCAAATATCTTCCCTTGTTAAACGCGACCAGTTACCTTACAATTAATAAAGCTGCCTGCTACTCAACTAATTCGGTGCAATCGAGCACAGTATAGTGGTGAACATAAGGGTGTTTTGTACTTATAGTAAAAGGTAGCCTTTGTTACAATATTCTTATTACAAGACACAGGAGCGACTTTTGTGCCTGCAGACGAATTGTGTGGAAATAGATAATAGTAATCAAATGAAATTGTGAGCGGAATTTCGCTGGTTCCATGCACCGCGGCATTTTTATAAAGCCGGAATGCGAGAACGTGCATACGCTTACGCTTAGGTATGTGTCAACGTAAAATGAGGGATACTCGTCGGGAGCTGTTCACTGCTAATGCTTTTCACAAAACACGGTGCAAATATTTCGTCCAGCGTTGTTTGAGTGTGCAAACAAAGCAAGGGAAGTGTATGCGAGTCTTGAAGTCGAGAGACGTTATCAGACGTACGAAAAGGACGAAAAGAGAGTGAGAGACTCTCATTTCGGCTTCGCGAATGCTTGAAATCCATAGATAATAAGGACAATTTTCTGGCCCAGCAGACGTCAAGAAAAGTTTCCGCAAAGCAGCGTCAGATGCTTGGAGAGCATAAAAAAGTGGAGTACGCGTTTTAAGGGAGTGAGAGCCACACAGAAAGCGAGATGAAGTGTGACCGTCTTTAGAAGTGAGAATCAATGCTAATTAGGAGAGTTGTGAGTTAATTAGTCAAATCTTCCTTAAATAACGATAATAGAAACAAACGGAGTATTCATCTCGTGAAAGTGACACTTGTGACAGTGAATTCATAATAGTTGATTAGCGTTGTCACAGGCCGATATATATTTTTATTTTTTTATTTATATTTGACAAATTATGAGAAGGTAGCCTACGTTAGAGCTGGCTATCCCAACGTCGTGACAGTAATGTACACGGTGAATAGCGCAAGGTTATACACTCACACGTGGCGGTTTCTATCGTCTAGTAACTTTGGGCAAACGCATTCTAATTATTTTTTCTATTTTTTACCGAGTTTCGCCGGACGTTTTTGCATTTGGCGTCATTCGAAGGAATGACGATATATTAGCAATAGGGTGAATGCAAGCACTGCTGCAGTGGACGAGCATTCCACTTCCGGTTTTCGAACGATACGGTCGCGGAATGTTCGGCTCCGACGGAGCGGTATCAGCGGCCCGACCGGGCCGCGGTAACAGGGTTTTTGCGCCTAGCGCCGACAATGATCAGGTGATTCTGCCCAATCTGCCTTCCGGGCGCATCGCTGCGAATACCATTTTCATGCATGGTGATCCGAGAGCCCGGCCTTACCGCGTCGAAGATTACCGGGACACTTTGGCCAAGCTTGGTGCGCTCGACGACGTTTTGGCGTTGGGGGCGTATCAAATGAACCACGTATGGGCTGCGACACTGACGAGTGCTGAGGCTGCTCGGAAGTTGCTCTCCGCCATCGATGTGAAGGTAAAGGATCGCCCATGTTTGCTCATTGACCCAAATAACCGCGAGGTTCGCTTGAAGCTTCACTGGTTGCTGCACGGCGTGACCGACGAAGACGTGCGTGTTGCCTTGACTCCCTATGGGAAAGTATTCGAAGTGAAAGGGGAGAAGTGGCGAGCACCGGGCATCACAGAAAAGGGCTCAACGACGTGGTCTGTTGGTCTAAAGCTGCACTCCGACGTCAAGGTGGATGACATTCCGCACCAGCTCAAGCTTGCCGGAGAGCTGACTCTCGTTGTCGTTCCGGGCCGTGCACCGTTGTGCCTACGGTGCAAGAGTACCGGACACATACGTCGCGACTGCCGAGTCCCCCGCTGCAGTCGTTGTCACCGCTTCGGCCACGAAGACGACGACTGCGCGAAGACATATGCCAGTGTGACCGGACCAGCGCAGGAAAGTGATGCACTGGAGCACCTCATGGACGAAGCAGACTTGGAAGAAACAGCAGGAGTTAACCCAAACTCTGCTGTGAAAGATGGGTCGTCATGCCGTCAAGAAGAGGGCGTGTGTGAAGCCCCAGGTAAGCCCGACGCCGGGCTTCCATACGAAGGCGTAGGAGAAAACAGTGAAAAGGTGGATGCAAGCAGCACCGGCGACACGTTTCTTTGCTTAGCAGACGAGACCCCCTCCGAGGCTGAACCGATGACTGGGATTGAAAGCGACAGTGGCACTGTGACGGGGAAGCGTCCCCGTGACGAAGGGAAAGAAGACAAGGGCACCACTGCTGCCTCGCCGGACGAACCACCCGCCAAAACGACTCCCGCTCGGCGGCCTCTCATCCGGCCTCGGCCAAACATTCGTCGTCAACGCCTTCGCCACCTTAAGGACTGTACGGGTAAAAGGCGTTCAGGAGGGAATTGCAGTTGTAAGGTAAGCGCAATGCCCCTGGGTTTTTCATAGTCTTACAATGGTGCAAATAGAAAATTCAATCCGTGTGGTCACTTTAAATGTGCGTGGCCTGGCCTCACGGAGGAAACAATGCCAGCTTCATCGGCTAGTAAGTGATCTCGAACTTGACATACTGGCAGTCCAAGAGACTAAAGTCCATGGCGACGATGAAACTGGGGGCATGGTGCGCCAATTCTTGCCGCGGTATTCTGCTATAGTTAGCCATGCCATAGGGACTTCTTCCGGTTGCGTTTTGTTCGTCAGACAGAGTCTGGGTGCTAAAGTAGAAGCCTCAACGTCATGTCCGTCTGGTCGGCTAATGTTTGTTATCTTTTGTTTTCGGGATTGGAATGGCGCGTAATATGCTTGTACGCACCGACTGTCACTGACGAAAGACGCATATTTTTCGAACAACTAAAGCAGTGTACCAAATGTAATAGGCCCCTAATCATTATTGGCGATTTCAACTGCGTCCTTTCAGCCAAAGACAAAACTAGCGAACGACATTACAGGGATGCAAGTACCGCTGTCTTAAGCGATATAGTAAGAGAACATAGTTTGGAGGATGTGGCTGAATGTCTCGGTGGTGGCCGGACTATGCAGTAAACCCACTTTCAGGCAGCCAGCCATGCCCGACAACATAGGGCGTAGGTGAGTGTTGAATTGGTACCGCTTTGCAAGGCATACCGTGTTAACGCCGTTTCATTTAGTGACCACTGCTTGGTTAGCTTTGTAGTAGCTAGCACGAAAGAAACGAAAAGGGCCTTCGAGTGGCAACTAAGGAAATTGAATTCGAATCTGCTGAGTGATGAAAAATTATGGAGGAAGTAATGACGGAAGTTGAAAAAAATGAAAGTTCGCAGTAAGAAGACGTTTAGAGAAAAATGGGAGAACTTCAAGCAGGTCGTTAAATAGAAGGCTTTGGAACGCTCGAGCGCTATAAGCAGAGAAAAAAGTGGAAGAAGAAAAGCTCATGCGCAGAAACCTGGAAAAATTGCTCCTCGAAGAATGTAGATTGCCCGGCATGTTTCTTGGAGATATTCGCACATTAAAATGTAAAATTGAGCGGTTCGATGTCAAAAGATACCGCGGTGCTGTGGTTCGGGCAAGAGCCGAGCGACTAATAATGGCAGAAGCACCGTCAAAAAGGGCGTTGGGCTCAGAAAAGTGGCATGCGCGACGTAATCAGATAACAGAAATCGAACACGAGGGTGAAGTCAGCGATGTTGCAGATGTTATCGAGCGTGCTTTCTTTGAGCACTTCAATGGTTTACTCGCCGCCAGCTCAGTTGATGTCGATCGCTTTAAAAAAGATTTTTCACCGCTGATGCCAAAGCTTGACAATAATACAAAAAAAATATTGCAGGAACCCATTTCGAAAGAGGAAGTTAACAGTGCTATTGAAAGTATGCATCCGGGGAAATCGCCTGGCCCTGATGGTGTGACTTCCGCCTTTTATAAGTGTTTAAAGTTAGAAATAACACCAGTCTTAGCCGACGTTTATAATGAAGCATTCAAGCTGTAAATTTTTCCTCCGTCCTTTTCATCATCTCACACTGTTCTTATACCAAAATCGGAAAACCCCGTTGCACTGCGCAGAGTAAATTCTTACCGCCCAATCTGCCTCACTAATGGAGATTACAAGATATTCATGAAAATACTAGCTAAAAGATTGCAAACAGTCATTACGGAGCTCGTGGGGCCGCATCAGACGTGCGGCATCAAAGGTCGAACTATCCTCACTAATATACACGCAGCCCGGAGCATCCTCGAATGTTGCGACGCAATTGGTGCGCGAGTCGCAATGCTGCAAATTGACCTCGAGAATGCTTTTGACAGGGTGCCTCATAAAATTCTGCTGTGAATCCTAGATTATGTGAATTTAGGGAAAATAATCAAAGAGGGGGTTGCCATGGCGTACCGAGACTGCTCAACGCGGCTAAACGTTAACAAGGTGGTGGGGAAGCACATCCCAGTCAAGCGTTCGGTCCGTCAGGGTTGTCCTCTCTCACCACTATTGTTTTGTTTGTACATAGAATCCTTTTGTTTGAGTGTCATAGAGAATGACTTTGTCCGTGGGTTTAAGCTGCACGACGTTGAAGTTCGGCTGTTGGCTTATGCGGACGATATTGCCATTTTTCGCGCGGACTCTGACAGCATAGCAGATGCTGTCAAATGCGTTACTAACTTCTGTGCTGCAAGTGGCCGCGCTGTAAACTGGGGAAAATGCCTTGGCTTTTGGCACGGTGACTGGGCAGAAACCCCAGACAGTTTTGCCAGCATAAGGTTTGTTACGACACCGGTGAAATACTTGGGTGCCCCTCTCAAATGCTACAAAGACAGCAATTCGTACTGGAGGAGCCAAGTGAATAACCTGCAGGAAAGAGTGAACAAGTGGAATGGCTGGAATTGGTCTATGTTTTCTAAAGCCACAATTTGCAACATATTCTCAGTGAGTAAAATTTGGTATATCTTACAAGTCTTACATTGTTCAAGGGTAAACATCCAAAAATTTCACCGTGTGTTCGCTGTCTTTGTGTGGGAATCGTCTTGGGAAAGATCAAGTCGGACCAATTTATTCCTTCGAGTGCGAAATGGAGGACTGGGTTTGTCGCATTTGTTCTTAAGACAGGTAGTCAATCGATTTTGTTTCTTTAGAGACGTCCACAACCCATTCCTTCGCACTGTCTGTCAACTTCGCTTGGGGCAACACTTGCCTAACATGGTAGTATCAACTTGCAGCGTACCTGGAGGTGTTTATGGCTTTCTCCGCGAAGTTGTACTTTCTTGTAGGTTTCTATCAGTGCGGTTTTCACTTGAATACTTGAGTCAAGTCCGACGTAGAAAGTTGTGCAAGGATCTATGTGATGTGTTTTTACCAGTGCCTTTGTATCGGTCCCTTTACAATGTATGCCATGGCCACACTGTACTAAAGCGCGTCAAGGCGATGAAAATATCGCCAGGTGCTAAGAATTTCTTTTTTAAATTACATACCGGTACGCTGACCGTCAAAACCTGGATGGCCGCAAAGGGGTTTTACGTTTCTTGGGGCACGCATTGAATAATATGCAGAAAGGAGGAGACATTTGAGCATGTATTCATTGACTGCTAGGATGCTATCTTTCTTTGGGACGTGCTCCAGCGTACGATCAAAAAAGATTTCCCCATTGATGCACTTGGCATCCGCTACTTGCAAATACAAAGTGACGACGGTACTCCATATGATATGATAATGCTCATGGCTCTTCATAGCATTTGGAAATCCAGGATGGCAGCCATGCACTTTGATGTAGATGCACGAGCACCCACCAAGTACTTCAAAGAATATATAAGAAATTTTGTGGATGAACAAAAGTTGCAGGAATTCACCCCAGAATGGTTGCCGCGCGTCGAATTACTATCGACGATAAAAACATTTTAACAGATGCGTGGCCACATTATTTGAGTCACGGTTTTTACAATGTTTAGGATTGTGTTGTGTAATTATTTGTTAATATGTGTATTGTTTACGTGAGCCGAATACAGGCAATAAAGAAAAAAAAAGCTGCAGTGGACGAGCGGTTACAGTGCTCAGCTACAATCCAGGAGGTATTTGGTTCGATTCGCAGAGTCACCGAGCAATTTTTTTTTTGCAAGGGGTTGCCCGGCCTGACATTGTGTGTGGTGGCGGGTACTAATTTTTTGAAAAGGAGGCTTTCACGCTTGCTTCTTTCACTCCTCTTTTGACCCAAAAGCGCAGTAGCGTGCTCCTTCAGAAATTACATAACTCAGGTTTCATAATTTTCTACTCCATCCTCTCTTATCGAAAGTGTCCAATGCTGAAATACCAATATCATACCTGGTATATTACTTTTCACGTGTTTGGATATTCGACCAGCGATCAGTCGTCACGGTGTTTTGAAGAAAATCTACACATGCAGCGAGTTAACTGCTTTCGGCGAAGTTGATGGCCTTTGTAGAAACACTCTTTCATGCTAATTTGGTGGGCATCATCGCATGCAGCAAGAACAAAGATCACGGACAGTTAGAGCAGACACAAGCAGAGTGATTAGTTTGTGTCTTCTCTCACGCTATCTGTCATGCTGCGCGCTTCAGTGTAATGTCGCTGTAAATGGTTAAAATGAACTATAGCAGTTAATCGAGTTCTGCTGAGAGGGTCCCCTATTGTCAAAAATGGAACACAACAATGGCAATTTGATTTGTATCATAGAGAGATACTCTGCTTTTGGGTAATTGAATAAATTTTTAAACCAAAGTTTATTTTTATTAACAACAGTTCCAGTGCAGATGAAAGGTGCATGGACAAAATTCGTGTATTCAGCTTGACTAGGTTTGTGACCTTAGTTGTAATTGCCAACCGGTATTACAATATGCATAAATATCACACGCATACACAGCCACGGGTGATAGCTTGCTTATTCTGATCAAAATTGATAGGCTTAAATCGACATAATCGACCAACGCAAGGTGTACAAGACATGCCATGTAGAGTAGCTACGCTCCAAACTAATCTTCGTAGGTTCGTTCCATTTTACCCAACTTCTTGCCCACGACTGTAGGTTGGCAAATGAAACAACTTCTTCGAACAAACATATTTCGTGTAAAGTTACATTTATTTTATGCAGTACAAAACAAATTGAAATGTTTAATTGCTCAGAAGAAAAAGAACTAGAAACAAATTTAGCCAAATTGTTACCAAACTTACTCACCAATAATAAGCGTATTTTCATTTAAAAGATACATACATACATACATACATACATACATACATACACTCAGGTGTAAATATTAAAATGAATGGCTATAAAACAACAATTCTAATTCGACCAGTTTGAATATACAGAAAGTAACTTACGAGAGAAACCCACCAGCACTGTTATGTCTGAACACGGTGTTTCTCGAACCATCTCGCAAAAGCTTGACGCATAGTTTCTGCTGCTGCCCAGTGACAAGCAGTTTTTAAAGAAACACAAGAATAAAGCCCTTGACAATGTCATGCTAAAAAAAGGGCTGGGCATCAATATTTTGTACAAGACTGCAATATCACTCTGTTTATTTACATAGCTTAGCTCATTCACAACACACTAACAAAGCATGTTAGGACACTTGGGCTGAAAGTTGGCACAGCGCAAAGAAATTCTAGACAATAAAGGAATAATAAAATTATAAGCTACTAAGCTCCTTGGTGCGAACAGTGTTTATATTGACAGCTATGGGCACCATTTCATTTCCCAAAAACACTCTCAAAAGTAGAATCAACTTTATTTAGCTAAAAGTTTCTATTCTGGCCCGTCGTGGTGTTTAAAGGGGGAAGTGTCTCTTTCGGCCAAGAAACAAAGACCAATCATTTTTCCAGTTTGTGGATTCACCCCATGCTAACATTGAGGCAGCTGGTAGGAGTGGTTTTCGAGAGAGGAAACCACCACATTCCCACCAGTTGTGGCGTTGGGTAGCTAGTTCACTTGGACTAAAATGATAAAAAACACTCCTCAAGAAGACTTCAAAGTTTGCACATCAACACAGTTCCCATACAGCTGTCTATTAGTCTGCTTGAAAAACATTCAGTTTACTGGTGGGGAAAGACTGTACACTAATTATGTGAGGTGATGCTCCAGTGCACTGCATGTATGTCTTGCTGCTGGCCTCAACTGCGATGTTGTTCAGCACGTATGTGTAAAATCAAAACTAATACTATGGCACTGCAAAGTAATTATGTGTCATTTTCATGAAACAGGGACAACAATGAAAGAACATAAGAACAATTACCTTAACACAGTTAGAAAAATATAAATACTATTTCATAGAGTTTTACAGCTCATCTGAGAATAGTAATATTGGTTATAAACACATTATTACTGCTCTAACAAAGTATTTAAAGATGCCAGCTTCAATATTAGAGTATACCAGTACCTTTGTAGGGCTAAACAATCATACAGGCACCTAGAAAAAGATAAGTAAATGCATGCCTTAGCTACATATAAATTAAAACAGATACTTTTTATTTCTAGTCTAAGTACAGCTGCACAGATGATAAGTCACTTGCATAGTACACGTTTATAATATGAAAAACCTATCCGAGCAAAGTATGCATTAAAAAGTTACACTTACACAGTAGAAACAGATAAATAGACTGTTGAAGGACGGAAAGGCAGTGGGATAACAATACACACGCACTAAAATCTACTGTTAAGATATACTAGGAGTAGTGATGATCCTCTTCCTTCCAAATAAAATAATTCACATTGATTCACTTTCCAAAGCTTATACACTCATGGCATCATTGGTGCTATACCAATAAGTGTAGGCTGGAGGATTACATCGACTAAGTACAACATTACAGCATCCAAGGCTTTACTTCTTGTACTACAAAGAATCAAACACCGTTACCATTGTCGACCATGGATGCTGTGATTTATAACAGGTAAATTCTGAGACACGCAGGCACTTAACACGCATGTTAAAAACTTCAGATAAAAAATATTTGCCAACTAACCCTACAGCAGCCTTTAAATTAGAGTCATAGTTTGGTATCTTTTATGCAAAATATAATAATTCAGAATGCAAGCAAAGGAACTGCTGAATAATGAACTGCTAAGAAGTTAAGCTGCAGCTGCGCAGAATGTTACTACGTATACAATTCAAACTGCTCCTGACATCCAAATGTGGTCTTCTTGCTGTCGTAAACTTTGAGCAGGAGAACAGTCACTGGCAGTCCCTTTATACTTGTTGGTCTTCTGTGCTCTGTTCTTGATACACTGTACATGACCATGGAGCACCGGATCTCTTGTTACTGCTGGAAGTTAGAAAAATACAGGTCATTGTTACAACCATGCTACATGCAAGAGTGTTTAGTTTTTAGCAATGTGCTCATAGTTACAGATGTCATATTTTTAGAAGCCAATGACAAGCCTCAAGACACACACAAGCAGTGAAGACTGAAAATGTATTTTATTATGATACAAGAGCAAAACTACAATGTTATACAAGAAGGCATAAAACTTCTACCAGGCATAAAAAGCCAATAAAGTTTCTTCTATTTTGACTACACTAGGGGCGAGAAGCAGACCACAAATAGGTTCACTAAGAAACAGAAGTTAGACTGCATTACAACACAACAGCCAATGTTCATAACTTGTTCATAAGGCTGTCTAACGTAGCCAGCTCAACATACCGCGTATAGGAGCAAATGGGCAGTCTAGAAGACAGAAAGCACTTGTGGATTATGAGTGTGCTTGTTGCCGACATATATCATTCTAAAAGAAGAAAACCTTTCAAAAATGCACTTTATCATGGGAAATAATCATACGCAACAAACACAACTGGCTTCTACAGGTGCCACCAACACTCTCCATCATTGTTGATACCAGTGTCTTGCCGGATGGATATGCTGCGTCCTGCGCTAAACACCAAAGAAGCGCTCCATGACTTGGCTTGCATGTGTGCTGGCTGCACCGCACTGCTGCTGAAGTAGACTAGCCAGAGACAGAGAAATAATACCAGGACTCTGCTCGAAACTTGTCGACCGGTGCGAGGGCCTTACACTGTTTTGGAGAAAACCTCTCTGGTAATTTCCTAATTGAGCCAGTTTCCCGATCGGACGACATGCGCCGGCACGCACGTGACATCATCCATGTGTCCCGACTGAAACCATACCATGAGCCTCTGCCTGAAACTTCTTAAGTCGCCAGGATGGCTCTTTTTTCAGCGATGGCAATTGTGATGAAGATGCGCCTGCGGCGAGCAGACTCGCCAACGCCCGGCTCTGTCGACTCGTGCTTCGGCTCGCTGCTGTGCTGATCTCTGGTGGACGGTTCTTCACGCTGTCTTGCAATTGTCGTTATCGACTAATAAACCTCGTCACATCATGGCTTTGAAACACACTGAACGTCACATTTAGAGATCTGCAATGCATACTTAGGTCAGGTACAATTTGTAGAAAAATGTATATCATTATGCAATCGTGGTGAACACGTTCGGCTTAAACACAACAAGCCACATCACTGAGAGAGAAAAGGCTACATGAAGTAAAAGATGCAATTTCTGGCCCTATATTGTCTGAGGCTTGTTCAATAGGTCTTTCTCCTTGCAAGTTGTGAACAGCCAGGCGATTTTCACCCACTTGCTATTTTCTTCCAGAGCACTCGATCCATCGAGGGAGTCACAAGCTCGAGAGCTCAATAAGGAATCAAAGTATTTGTGCTCGTTTAAAAGCACCAGCTTTTGGGCCTTAGATGATTGGACTTTAATTCATAAGCTGCAGGCTATAAACTTTCAACATTCTCAAATATCTTGATATTTAGTTCTATAACTGTTGAATAAGAATTATGTGTGAGAATAATACAGGTATGCACTGCAAGCAACCATGCTTGGGTTTTCAATTCGTGCACAGTAAGTGGGTGTTCACATAATCGTATGTATTAAAGAAAAACTAACCTTGCAGCCAGCCTATAGGCGGTTTTGTGCCCTCTAAGCTCCCAAGCAGATCACAGTCTTTCCAGATGAGGCTGCCATGCATGCTTCTAGGCCACATCCGCTGAATGATAACAGGCCCAGCAGTGACATAGACTTCCACAGTTGGGGAACACTTGTCCTTCCTATTTTTGTACAGGTGCTCCAAGTCATGATGAGGATTGATGTGCCAGTGTGTGCAACCGATGCATCACAGGACCTTAACGAGCCAATCTCTGCGATCTGTTAAGAGCCAACAACGAGATATTTAAAAACAATAATTAAAAGCACTCACTTCTAATACTTCTTTGACGAAGCTATCACTTCGTCGAAGTGACCAAAATTTGCTATAATCACTTTGAAATTAACTTAAGCCTCATGTAAAATTTACGTACCGCAATATATATGTCCTAGGGAAGTATAGTGCTACCCCTGTGGTAATCTTCTATAGAGCTAATTTTCACAAATAACATAAATTTCTTAAATGCAACCTGGCTTCCGGAAAATAAATTCACATTAACTTTCCAGCTATCAAACTTGGTAAATTGACAGGCCCAACCTCGTAATCAAACAAGAGCTCACTTGTATCAAATCACAAAATTTTCTGATGTATTTGCTACATAATATATGTATGTATATAACAGTAGTAGTAAATGTTTCATGCTTCAACTTACCACAGAGAAACATAACATCTGATGGGCTCAAAACTTGCACACGTTATAGTACTGCGTGAATTATAGTACCGGTAAAATTTAGTTCTGCAAAGTGAACTCAGCGATGGCAGCATTTAGTAGCCATCGATGTCATGATCAACGAAGTGTGCTTTATGGGCAATAGGCAAAGGCATCTGCAGACTGGAAGCTGCCGATGACAGCAATGAAGGGCTGGCCAGGCATGCACGTTCATTAATAAAGTGTAAGAACTGGCCTTGACCGGCTGTTGTCAAGGCTCTAGTGCCCTGCAAAACGATGGCCAGACGAACTCGGAAACCTGAAGTTGGGCGGTATTGGCCTACAACTTCATCCAAAGCAACGCACTGGTGAATTCTTTGCTCTTTCTGGGGGCCGGAGGGAACCTTGACGTTCACGGGCTCTCGCTGCCACATAGAACTCTCAAGTTGTTACCGAAGAACAGTCTAGACGCGCTGCCAAAGTAACACGATCCACTACAGAATGTAGCATCTCGCAGCTTTGGTTCACCACATCACAGCGCTAGGACTATGGTTTTCACAAAAAGGCGAAGTGACGAATTAACAAACAAAAGCGCCAAGCTCCACCACCACAACGTCGCAGGGCAAAACAGTTATCAACGCTGTCTTTCGATTTTCGGTCACACAAGCACAGCTTGTTCACAAGTCTTGGAACGTAAACACAGCACCACTGTTCACAAAAAACATCGTTTCACTTCCGAACACTAGATTGCTCGCAAGAAAATAGAAGCGTACGGGCTAACCAGTGGCGAAGCAAGAACCGAACACAGCGCGTAGTTCACACGTTTCCGTACGTACTTGGGGTCACTCAAGTAACGTGTCAAAACGCTGTCAATCCGAAATGTCACACAACACCCAAGAGAGACACTGGAAAGTCAAGCAAACGAACTGTTACTGGCACACAAACACACATTGGAGGCTTCTCGAGTGCTAGTTGCCGTCGATACACCGACGCCGATCCCCGCTTGATAACCACACCAACGCACAGGCTTCGCTGCGCTTCACCCTACACCATTGCACTGCCGCAGCTTTCCGCACTGCTTACACGCACCGAAAGAGCTGCCGTAATCACAGCGCATCCGGTCGAACGCTGAAGTAACTCATGCGAGAAGTGTTTGCTAAACGTCGCACCGACCGATATGCTGTTTAGGACGCCATGTTGTTTGCACCAACTGCGCAGCACGTAAGGGAGCTCTTAGAAAGTACTTGCGCTATTTTCACGGCATGACAAAATTTGTTCTCATGTGCGAGGGGGTGATATGATGAACACGGCAGGCGTGCCAGATGAAAGAAGTGTTTTGGCAACGTCACGGAGTGAGCTGATGTAGAGGATATTGCTTCACAACCAATCACAAGCTGGGCCCGTAGGCCAAGCCGTCGTCTGCTCACGTTTGTCGTCTGCTTTGATCAGAGCATGCGATAGGAAATTCGCCTTCGCAACGCTATTATTCTCAGGTCAAGTGGTAGCTGCGTCACACAAAATACATGTCAGTGGCTCGCTCTACCTTTGAATGATGTTCGTGCGCCAAGTTACATGGCTGGTAATTGACCCAGGGATGAATTCAGCCAAGGTTTTGCTCCAGAATCGTGAGGATTTGCATATTTTCGGTGTCATACAAAGTTACTAGGGTCATTTTATTCCGACTGCTTGCCACATTATCACGGTTCATATCGGTGTCTGAAAAGTGAAAGTGAAAATGCATGATTTGTCTGTAGTTCCATGAGTAATCACGCGCACCCCTAATACGCTTCGGTTTACAAAGTACGCTTTGTTCCAGATCGTCCCAAAGTGTATCGAAAGCTGTATTTCAGAGATGGCACCCATTGGACAGTTAGACCCAATGAAAGTACATTAGAGCACAAGCTTTATGAACCACTCACTAAAAACTTCCTCTCATTTTTATTTCCAATAGCGTGCAAGAAATGTGCTCCCATTAACCTCTTTGGTGGTAATTTCCACCTATGAAGCAAGGTCTCGAGTCGCACTTTTAATTGGACGAGATGAGGCGCAACACAACAACATAACAAATAAGGTTGATCCTATGCCATGCCGCGTTGGAATGCGCCGACCATTCACGTATCACATTGGTTTTCATCCAACCATAAATTTTTACATGCATAATTTTACGCCGTTGACGCCCAATACAACGCTTCAATTACTGCGACTTCGAACTTATTGGACGACGGTGGTTATCAACACCATCCACTGCGTACAAGGGAAACAACACATGAAACTGAAAGCGCCGAAAGAAATAAAAACGCACCAGCAGTCATCATGCAGCCCTTCATGGGCGTGAATATACTCAAAACCAGCCAGGGCACCAAAGTATACCGCCGCGGTGGCAGGTTCTAAGTAGCCACATTGTTCCTAACAGTGGTCTGGGCCACTCTTAAGATTTTTTCTCAGCCACGCTGTTTTTTCGCACCATTTCGCTTCGTGAATCAACTTACGAGCACTTTTCGGTGCCGTAAGCAAATATAGGAACTGCATCACCATTGCTGACATGTTACCGGGCAGTCACAGCGCGCTTTATTGCAGCGGCCGCTTGTGACAACGATGGCCTCTTACGAAGTTTTTTTCGTTTCATGAATCGACTTACGCAACAAAGTTTCTCTTGCGCAAAAATGTTTTCGTAGGTGAGTTTTGTGAATCCGGCCCCTGATTAGCAACTTAATCATTTGCTCAAAGTTCTTGACCCAAAAAGGGTCCACTCAACTTAAGGAAGACATATGTCTCTGCAGGTATATGTTTCTTGGAAACTATAAGGGGCAGAATGGTGGAGCCAGCTAATAGGTCTTCACCGTGAAGACAATTTGAAGCACTGAAACTTCTTTTTTTTCTGCAACACAGATTGTCCAAATCAAGATTGTACAACAGAGCCACCATCCGCTTTTGAACTTCCGCCGGCTTCTTGTCTGCTCCCTTGAGATCCT